>JAKTUQ010000017.1:0-306469 GCA_030556775.1 Scheffersomyces quercinus | reverse complement strand
GTACGAGAGGGAGGATGGTGTGGGGAATGGAGAGAGAAGGGGTGAAAAAAAAGAAGGAAAGTCGGGTAGCACGGCCGAGGGGGTGGATTGAGCGCGTAGGGGGGGGGGGGGGGTGTGGGGTGGTGTGGGTAAAAGAGCTACAAGACATACGACGTACGAGGAAAAGAAGAGCGTGGGTTGAGGCCCAGGTTGCAGTTACGGCTAGGACTCGGGTCTGAATTGGCGGTTATTGTTGGAATTCGGAATTGTGGTGTTTGTAGCCGTGGCTGCTTGCCATAGTAAACGGCCCCATTGAAAGTCCGGTCATAAAATTTTACTGGAACATCGAATTCGATGAGAAATAGGGACACTTCGGGCGATAAGCATTTCCTGCTGCGGACGTGAGAGATTTTGGAAGTCTCACGGGCGGCCCTCGATTAAGGTTAGAGTTTGGGAGTTTCCGGCCGTATAGGTTCAAGGAGACCTAACTTAAAGTTCATGCAGCGTACATGCCATGTGCATCACCAGCTACGCAATTGGCTATTGTTTTCCTTTGTAGCCAACTCCTCTAGCCGCGTGTGTATCCTATAATAGCTCTCATGTATAGCCAGTAATGCGGAGTGCCCTGGTACTGCCAATACGAGCTATCGCGACATTTTCAATCTTTTTCGATTAATCCGGAATCTACTCATGCGTCAGATAATATTACACCCGTGCCGCAACATTTCACTCACTATAAAGAAAATAGGCTCTATTGTGATGGAGGATTTCACAGCCACTGGATCTTGCCGACTCAATGAAGCTATTGTTGAATATTGACGGGGTGCCAGGTCAATATTGATCATGCTGGAGAGAAAGGGATTTGGAAACTTCTGGCGAGGTCACCCATCGCTGCCAAGCTAATGCCGTCAGTCACATATTTCTAGAATGAACTTTTTACAGCGAAGATGAAAAATATCGAGGGGCTAAAAAGATCGACAGTATTGAACCTCCAAATAAATGCACTATACCCAGAAAGTCCCTAGGAAGAAATCTACTAGGACATATTTCAATAATTCGCAAGATGTCACACGAACACTTTCTAACAATAGTCCAAGTGGAAAAGATAGACTTCATTGTCGCATTGAGTTCGTGAACTGTGCATATTACATAGCGTACTAAATAGTCGTAAAAGGGACCAAATTTTCGACTGTCTGTGCTAATGTTTTTTCCTCTACCCCAGACTAACTGTCCGAGGGACGAAGACGCCTATCTCCATCAAGATACAATACGAGAGAAACAGACGAAGACACCTAAAAAAAGCGTACTGAACGTGAGGCTCACTATTCACCTCCAATTCGAGAGCTTTCCCCACCAAAAATTAGTCAATTCTCCGAAACCTCCACCTGTCGATAATCAGAAACACGAAGTCATTGAACTGCATTTCGAAATTCAAAACGTCATCGCACAGCTGCTTTGCTCGATGTCTGTCGATGTCCCTCGATGCTGATGTCTCATTAGTTTGCTAGCGTACAGTCGCTACAGCAACACTACACCAAGGCCATTACATAAGCAGCCTCCCCTTTCGTTTGCAATTAGCACTAATTAGGAAATTCTTAACCTCGTTGCTTCCTCGAGAACAACCCGGAATTCAGCGAAGCGAGGACAGAAAATAAAAGGGACTCCTTGAAGAGCAGCAATGGAGTGTGGTAGCAAGAAGCAAAATAGGAAGTCTTCGAGCAGATTAACGGGGTGAGATGTGGTTACCGGATGCAATGGGCAATGTCGAAGAGCGAGCCTGAAGAATACCATGGAGATTGTATATTCTGGAGCCTACTGGTAGTTTCTCCCAATAGAGCCGTGTCTGGTTATTTCATGCACCGGAAGTAGCCGTTCGTGTTCGGTCGGGGCTGAAATCCGACACCAGAATGGAACCATTGAAATACACAGTTGCAATTTGGCAGTGGCAGTGGCAGTGATAGTGAGAGGGATAGAAAGGGTAGAGTATGATAGCTTGGGCGAGAATGAAATTTCTGGGTGTGGAAGTTGTCAGACAGTCGGGGACACCGATTTTTCAGCATAGACATTGAATTGGAATGAAACTTGGAGATGCCTTAGCAAGGATTGTCAGTTGTAAATATCACAACCAACTTCCCAACCTAAATTTCACTGTACTGTAGAACCCAAGAGTGAGGATACCATGTATATGTAAAAGAATATCTCAATAATACGACATCACCCTCCTCTTCCTCTTCCTCCTTCTCCCCCACCAGCCTCCGTCCCAATCCCAGTCCCAGTTGTCAATTACTACAATACCACGATTATTATTTCTTATTCCACCCGTCATTTCTATTTCCATTTCCATTTCTTTTATTCTACCATAAATGCAACTTTCCAACTCTCTTCCTCTACCTTTGCTAACTACCAGAAACCAGAAACCCATAACCTAAATTCTCTCCCACACTTCCTCACTTCCTCACTGCCGCCTACCACACTTCCACCCTCACACCCTCACACCCCCCGCGTTCCGACTAATTTCACCTATTTCCGACCCCACATACCCTCCCACCTCCGACTCTCACCCGACCCTCACTTACCCCCTTTTCTTCCATTTGAAATTGTCCGTTCTCGTGCTCACTCGGACGCTGGCGCTTATCTTGGAGTTTGTAGGATTCTTTAGTTTCGGTTGTTCGTTTTCGTTCTCGTTTTAGTTTTACAACACTTCTTCTCCTGAACAACACGCCATTGAACCACCAGAAAGTTCGGCTTTTAAGCAAGTTTAGCAAGTTCTGCAACCACCCACGCTAGCAGCGCTATCCAGGCAATTGATCCATCAAGCGCCACGAACATCCGCCCCGTATCTCGTTGCTGTATCGCATTTCCCCAATCTCTCGTCTCCACAGTTGCCGTGACCATTGAATTCGGCATTGACGTTGAATTGACCACCACCAACTCCGGAAATCGAGTATTTTAGAAGTTCCTCATCGAATCTTCGGCCCTAGCTGTTTAAATCACCAATTCGTGACTAGCACTCAAGTCTGACACTACTAGTTTATTCGGCACTAATAGCAATAACCACTACGGTCTACCAAGAACCCCACCACTGCTACCACAATAACTAAAATGTCGGAAGTAACCCAACCAACAACTACATCGCGTTTAAAGAAACTCACGTCTGGCTCGCTGTGGGTTTCCCCCTTCAGATCCAGCGGAGAGGGCGCAGACTCCAAGAAGATCTCTCTCGTCAAGCAGTACAAGGACCTGAATAAGATCGACAACATCCGCGTTCCTGCCAAGTTCACCGTGCACCCTACATTGGAGGCCGAGGAAAAGAGAAAGAAGGAGGAAGCTGCCGCCAAGAAGAAGGCCGAGGAAGAGGCCGAGGAAGAGGCCAAGAAGGCTGAAGAAGCAAAGGAAAATGGCGTCGAGGAAGATGGTGAAGCTGCTGCTGAAGAAACTGCAGAAGAGCCAAAGGAAGAAGTCGAGACCTTAGACGAACCCCTTGCTGAAACTAAGGATGACGCAGAAGAAGTCGCCGAGGAGGCTGAACCTGAAACTGTAGAAACAATCGAGAAAGCACCATTGGACGCTGCCGAGCCTGCCATTGAGGAGCCTAGCGAGGAGCCTCTTGAGGAAACAACTGAGAAGGGCGAAGAAGAAACCGAAGAAAAGCTCGACATTGTCACTCAACCAACCAAGATTGAACCAATTGAGGAAGATACTACTAACAAGGAAGTCTACGAAAAACTCAAGGACAAGCCATTACTTCTCAACCGTTATGAGGCTCTTAACGCTCAAGCTGCTGGATCTGTAAGTCGTAGAATTGACGACCCAAAGAAGATAGTAGACCTTGGCTCTGGTCTCAAAATGTCGCAAGCACAATTACTAGAGATCGCCAGACAGAGAGTCGCTCCTGTTCTTGCTAACATCAATGACGAAGTTTCAAAAACCAGAAACGAGGATGAGATTAGACGTCAACAGGACTTGTCCACCAAGGTCAAGGGCCACGAGAAGAAGCTCCTAGGAGAATTCGAAAAGCACTCTAAGAAATTGGGCAAGAAGAAGGAAAAATTCGACAAAGAACATACTGACAGAATTGGCGATTTGACCAGACTTCAAACAAACGCAGACAATGCCGCCGCCGAATTCCAAGCCGCTACTGAGGGCGAAATCGAGACAGCTAAGACAGAGTTCTCAGACAGAGAAGCCAAGGCTATCGAAAAACACGGCAACGACAAGGAAACTTTGTTGAAGAATCATGATGAGCTCGAAGCTACCAAGAAACAGGAATTGGAAGACGCTAAATTGAACCAAGAGAAGACAACTACCGAGATTGAAGAATTGCAAGAGAAGAAATCTGGCTTGGATAACACCAACTCCGAGCTTTCCACTCAAATCGAAGAGCTCACCGAGCAGTTGAATACAGAGACCGCCAAGTTGGAGGAATTAAAATCCAAGCATGGTGAAGTGTCGGAAGCTGTAACTAAGAACTTATCAACCAAAGAAGAGCTCACTAACAACATCGCTACTACTAAGAAGGATCTCGAGGACAAGAAGAGCAAGCATATTGCCCTTACAGCTGAAGTTGGTGCTTTAGCTGGTGTTTTGGGTGCATACAGCGCCAAATTATCTGGTTTACATGCTGATAAAGAAGTTAGACAGAAGCGTTTAGGCGATGCCAAGGAAAAATATGTTGCTTGGGATGAAGAGCGTAAGAACATTGCTTCTGAAGTTGCCAGACAACACGAAAAGCAACGTGCAGAAGCACAAGAAGCTGCCGAGACCAAGAGAGTTCAAGATGAACTTGAAAGACAACGTTTGAAGGAGGAGAAGGAGGCGAAGGAACTAGAGGAGAAGGAAGAAAAAGAGAGACAAGAGAAGAAAGAAGCAGAGGAGAAGGCCATAAGAGAGAAGAAGGAGGCCGAAGAAAAAGAGATAAAGGCAAAGAAGGATGCTGAAGAGAAAGAGAGATTAGAAAAAGAACAAGCCGAGTGGGAAGAAAAGGAGGCCCTTTTGAAGAAACAAGCTGACAGAGAAGAAGCCGAAAGACTCAAGACTGACCCAGAGCACCAAAGAGCATTGAGAGTCAAGCAGAGAGAAGCCGAAGAAGAGAAGCTCTTGAAAGAAACTGAAGAACAAGAGAAACTCCACGCTGACCGCAAAGCTAAAGAGCAGGCTGAATACGACTCTTTGTTATTAGAAATCGACGAATTGAAGTCCAAAAAACAAGCACAGATCGACAATGAACGGTTGGAAGCAGAGAAGGTTGCTCAGGCCAAGTTGTTAGAGATCGAGATGTTGAAGGAAGAACACAATGCTAGATTGAAGTTGTTACAAAAGAGGCTTGAGAATGAAGAGCTCCAAAAGCAAAGACTCTTGGACGAAGTCGACAATTTGCGTAAAATCAAAGAGTTGAGAGAAGAAAAGGCAAAGTTAGCCTCTGAAGTTCAACAGAGCAGTTCGTTGGATGATATCAAGAGGTTGATCGAAGAGAGAGAATTAGAAGTAGCTCGTTTATCTAAACAAATTGAGCTTGGTGACGACGACTTGTTCCAGTCCGTCAAGGACAACAAGACGTCTTTTTTAGGGAGGAGCAATGACTTATCAGAAATTAAATCTGATACACGAGCCATCCCGGAATCCACTAACGTATCGATTCCAGTAAGAAAAGAGGTCGCAGCACCAGTAGTTGAGGAAAAGAAGAAGAGTAACGGAGGTGTCATTGGTGCCACTGTTGGAGCTGTGGCTGGTGCTGCCGCAGGAGCCGCTGTTGTTGCTTCTGCCGTAAAGCCAAATGGAGCATCCAATGTAGCTAAATCTAGCGGGCCTGAGAGATCTGGAAGTTTATCCAAGACTTTCAAAAACTTCCGTAATAGACTTAGTCTTTCAGGAGAGTCATCGAAACCACTGAAGCCAGAATCAAAGGATGTCAAGCCAAAATCGAAAGAAATTAAAAAAGACGCCGTTGGAGTTGAATCAGAACTGTCAAATCCATTTACTGACAAATCTGCCTTAACGAACCCTGTTGTTGCTGTTGGCGAAAGCGATGATGTAGTGACTCTTGACACTGCTCTCGTGCAAGCCCCAGCCGAGGGCAAGCACATTAAGGTCAAGGATGTTACTGCGAAAGAAAGACAAGAGCATCCATCTATATCTGCACACGGTGTAGAGGGCTCAACCTTAGATGATGATGCGGACGACTCAGAGTACGAGACATATTCCATCTATGAGGAGGTCGAAGACGATGAGTACCAAGCACACAAAGGAGATCCAGATTACTTTGAAGTAACAAGCGGTGAATTTGCCCTTCACTCAGTAAAGGCATAGACCTTTCCAATCCTTACCTTCATTCCATATTCACCCTTCCACATTGACTTCAATTCTTTAATCATCCTTGTTTATTGAAAAGTTTCATTATGCTTTTGTATCACATATGTTTTTTGAACCAAAGTGTTTTTGTTTTATTTTGATTGCTTTTTATAGTTGTTCTTTTTTATCTGTAATACTGAATACTAAGTGAAATACTGAAATTTAAACATAGATTGTAAACGCACAAGTATGCCCGATATAACTCACCCTCTACTACTTAAAATGTCTAAATGTCTTATTTATTACTCTAATATACAATTATACGATGATGGATCAACCTGAAATGCTTACTCTATTATTCCAATTAATCGAAGGTAATCTTCTTACCAGACGATGGAACAATGGCAGCACTTGCTCTTTGAGCTGTAGCCAAAGCTACCGAAGAAGTAAGTCTTCTCTTTGGAGCGCTCTTGTTGTCATCTCTAAAAGTCCTCTTCTTTGGAGCAGGCTTTGGCTTGTCGAAAGCTGGGCTTTCATGGCTAGTCTCAGCTCTTGCTGGTCTATCAAAAGCTGGTCTTTCTCTGTCATATTGACCATGTCTAGCTGGTCTCTCACTTCCAAAAGTTCTCTCTTCTCTAACTTCGCCTTCTTCTACATTTTCTCTTCTGGCCTGGTTAGGGTTTCTCTTAGATCTGTCCTCACCATACTCCAATCTCAATGGTCTATTTATGAACTTCTTGGCTAACTTGGACTTCAAAGCGGTAGTTGGTCCGGTCTCATCCTTAAAGTCAATGAATGCAAATCCTTTACATTTACCAGTGTCCTCGAAAGTTGCCATTCTGATTCTCACGATGTCACCACAATGTCTGAAATGCTCTTCCAAAAGGTTTTGAGTAGTGTCGAATGATAAGTTACCCACAAACAAGATTCTGGAAGGTGGATTCTTGGATAATGCTACAGCTTCTTGAGAAGGTCTTCCCTCGAAAGAGTTTGCATTTTTGATTAATAACTTTCTACCGTTCAATTGCTCTTCCGACAAGCTTATCACAGTGTTAACGTGTTTCATGGAAGGTAAATCAACATAGGCAAAACCCTTGATCTTGTTATCCTTTTTGGGCAAGTTGACTCTGGTGATATCAATGTTCTCCACAGTGACAAATTCAGTGTCTTCTTGGTCCTTGAAATGGGCTGTTTTTCCAATAATGAAACGGGTCAAGTCTTCCTTAGATGTGTCGAATGACAAGTTACCAATCCAAACACCAAAATCCGACTTCTTGGACTTCTTTTCTTCCTCTTCCTTGAGTTTCTCCTCTTCAGTGAGCTCTGGGTTAGGAGCTGGGTGCTTCTTAGCGAGCTTTTCTACATCCAACTTACCCTTCTTGAGTAAACGTTGTTGTTTCTTAGATAAAGGAACACCAGCATTCAAGTCGATTTCGATTTCCTCGAACTTGTCATCGGTAGCATTGGCACCAGCAGAAGACTCGTCTTCTTCTGAAGCACCATCTTGCGCTTGCTCATCTTGTTCTACTGTCTCCTCATCGGCCACTTCTCTAGATCTCTTTTTGCTCTTTTTCTCGAGTTTTCTTTCCTTCTTCTCCTTCTTACTCTCCTTCTTCACTGTCTTGGTCTCCTTCTCGTCCTTACTCATCTTGTAGTCGTTGATATACTAGAGCCTAGATAGAAAGCTCATCCCATCGATTGAAATATTTGAATTAAATAAATAATTTTTTTTCAGTATTAGAGTGCGAAAATGCAGCATTTACAGAATGTGGTATGTTAGCAAAATAGGTAGTTGATATACTATAGGAATAGTGGAGTTTATTGAACTAGTAAGATTGAGTTGTATTGAGAATCAGCAATCTAGCGTAAAGCGATGATATAATGAAATATAGTACATAGGAGTTCTGGTATTTTCGTATTTTTTGGTAAATATGTTGTATGTTCTTGTTATAGCTTTATCATGGATAAGATTACACTGGTTGAGACATTGTTTCTATTGGTGCCTTATTAATTAATTTTGCAGCAAGCTTCTAATATGAAAGAACTATAATGTCATCTTCTACAATTGCAACTACAACTATAACTCTCTATGTGAATGTGTATTCTCTAATGTACAGCTTGGTCACGTATCTCGATGTGGATAGTGTCTTTTCTATATTTTACGTCTCATATGTCCTCTATCATCTCCAGCCATAACCACTTTCTCCACAACTCTCCAGACTCATTGATTATGTTATCCATGAAGTCCACCTTATGGTTGAAATGAGAGTCATTGGAAATTATAATATTGTTATTTCCCGCGTTGTCATTAGCAGCAGTGAGCGATGGTGACACTGCGCCAGTCTTAGGCGAGGTGGATGTCGAAGACGATGCCGAGGAGGTGGTTGAACCTCCGTTGGAAAAGGCTCCTTTTTCCCCGGATTTAGGCAAATGATTCTTCTGCTTGTACTTATAAGACTTCGATGGAAGTCTGGATAAAAATTGTCTTATTTCATGTTGATCGAGCTCTACAAGCACGTTCTCCTTTGACTTAAGTAATGCCAATGAAATGAAAACCAATTCAATGTGGGCATCAAGCTTGGCAAACGGTATAGATACCGCAATCGTAGAAGACGAGGACGTGGTAGACGAAGGCACGCCCGAGTTTGCAGAAACCGTGGAAACAGACGACGAAGAAGACGGTCTTCTAGAAGAAGCAGTTGATGCATCCTTTGACGTAGTAGAGTCGATTTTTGAGAGGTGGAAGTCATTGTTCAACTCTTCAACTAAATCTTTAAAGGAGTTTCTTCTCATATCATTATGTTTGTTGTTGTTATTTCCATAGTTCTCATCATTGCTTAAGGACCAGAAAATATCCGGTCCCAACTTTGACAAAGAATTCTTGCTAATGTTGTCAAGTTTCTCTTGATAATATTGCATGTTCTTCTTGGGGTTTTTAATTCTCCAACCAAACAAGCGGTCCCATATTCTTCCTCTGTCATACTTGGACCAAACTTTAGCTCCACCGAACTTAAGCCACCAAATTAGCCATTCATCGTACAGAGATCCGAACTTATTCAAGATTTGCTCCTCGTGGAAAAATTGGGAGAGTTCTGGAAGGACCTTTCTTAAGCAATAGATGAAGAAAGATACTCTTTCCTCAATTGTACCACCATTGATTGGCAAAACAGTCTTATTAATTTGCTTGGGAGGAACGAAGCTGCTACTACTTCCACTCTTTCTCTTCTTTTGTTCTGGAGAGTGCAAGAGGACAAGAACCAAACGCTCATATACGTCATGAAAAGACATCAGAGAAATTCTATCCTCCGTCACCAAATCCATGATATAGTTCTTAAGGTCGGGGATGTTATCGATGTAATGGCTATAGTCATCCATAAGATCTATAACCATAGAATTATCTTGCGAAGTCGTCTCTCTTCCACGCAAGACCCAAGCTGTTTTCAGAATTGGAGGAAACCACTCAGCCAAATTGAACGCTATCCATGTCAAAGAAGGGTCATATTTAATAATTTTACCCCATTTCATGGTGAACTTGAGGATAGACGATCTTAAAATGCTGAAGATCTCTGATTCTACATCTGCCAATTGGACGTCAGATGTCTGTCTAGGACGCCTTATATACTTTTTAAGGTCTTTATCAATTTTGGCACCAATTTCTTCCTCGGGATTGTCATCTGAATTGATATTGTTGTTTTCGTTATTTTCGTTATCGTTATTTGTGGTAGAGTTGTTGTTTGTACTTCTAATAGAATTCGTAGAGTTGCTTTTATCAGTAGATGAGGTATTATTCTCACTGCTACTCTTTTCATTCTTAGTACCAGTCTTACTCTTGTCATTATTTTCGTGGTCGTCTTCCTTTTCATTTAGTATGTCGCTGTCTGGCTGAATGAAAGGATTAAGCACATATGGATGGTATTTCAATAAGATAGGCCAGACCTTGAAACGAAGGAAGGGTGGAACACCCTTTTGTCTCGCTATCAAGGCAAGTCCATGATGGTTTTTAGCCTCCAAGTACTGCTTTGTGAGGAGGAAAAGGTCCAAATCGTAGTTAAACGACGGTTTTTCATCCCTATGCGGCAGAGGAGGCACACTTACACTCGGTGGCAGGATTTTATTCTGTTTCTCATGCCCGTTAGGTGATAATTTTGGTGTGATTTCAGTCAACGTGGGGATATCTGGGGACTTCTGGACTCTCGGAGAGTCTGTAGCGACTCCAGTCATGGTTGTATTGGTATTTTCAGTTATGTCAGTGATTTACAGGAGCGTCTTTATATATGACTTGGCTCGGGGTATGTGAAATACTTGGCTTGGAGCTGTCAGAATCGTGAAGAGCTTCGAATTGGAGGCTTCAAAAAATTTCACGAGGGTGCACGAGACCTTCCAGGATTGAAAATGGTCTTGTTTAACGGGTAATGAAGCAACCAAATAGGGATTTAAGGCGATAATCTAAGACACTAGCACTTGGTGGTGACTTTACCGTCGTAGTGGATACCTTATACGAACCGGTGGTCTTGTAAAACGGCGAACGCTGTATTAGTATAGGCTGCTCGCTGATGAGAATTCGCTGGGGAGTGAATTCTAGTACATAGTAGTAGCAGGAGAACTAATGAAGATTACAGAATTTTTGGAATAAAGGTTGTAGTAGCGGATCAGAAGCAGCTGGATGTTGTTGGAGGGCTGATTTCAATCGCTGTTGATATAATCTAGTCAGACGACGATAAGAATTACCAGTCTTAGTGGGGGAAGTGTTGGGGTGACAATGGATTTTTTTTTTGATTTACGAGGGCCACAGTAAAGACGAGTTGAGTCAGACAAAACGAGGCCAACTGGGCTGCTAGCAGGAGGAGCTGAGGGCGTGTGAGGATTCGGGACGAGCTGGGATCAGACGAAGCAGGAATGCCAGAACACACTGGAAGAAAGAAAGAAAGAAGGAAACAACTAAAAACAACACAAGAAGAAGAAGAACAATAAGTCTGATCAAATCACCAAGAACCCAACCAACAACGGAATAAAACAGACAGAAGAATTTGACGCTCTCACCAACAAATAAAACCCGAGCCAGAAGACAAAACCGTGCTAAATTCCCCTTCTGTCGCCTTAACGTCTTCTGAGCGGTTTCCCTAGTGCTTAGTGAGAGTCACGGCGTAGAGTAGTGTGAGTAGTGTGGGTAGTGTGGGTAGTGTGGGTAGTGTGAGCAGTCGTGTACGCAGATCCGGCGGAATTAATGAGAGAATTTCGGGGAGGAGAAAATTTTCAGCGGTGGTGGTGGTGGGATTCTTAGGGATGCAGGAGAATGATGGCTGATGGGGGTGAGATGATTTCTGGTTTAAGGTTGTCCCGAAGGAACGGAGCAAGAAGTCCAGCAAAGACAGACACGGAGAATAGGAGTAGGAGCCATATATGCCAGAGATCTACGGTACAGGTACGGAACGGTACGGTATGGAGTAGGTGTGGTGGACGGAATGCATGGTTAGAGTAAAAGCTTGTAGTCACGTCGAGTAGCGTAACAGGAAAGTAGAGTAGGCCAGTGCTAGTGTGGTACAATATATGGTACGGTTAGAGTTGGAGCATACTGAATGACAGCATCTGAAAAATGTGATGCGCGTGTAATCGTAGGTACATAAACCAGTGAAATAGTGAAACAGTGAAACAGTGAAACATGAATAAAGTACGAGGGCTTTTTGGTCAGCATTGGGAACTAGGATGTCACCCCCAGCGATGGCGTTGCGTGAAGCTACAGGAGTCGTCCACGCCCATCTCAAGTAAAACCGTGAACGGGAAGGATGTCTTGTGAACACTACGGTTGTGAACTGAGTCATGGGAAGAATTGACAATGATCACGTGACACTAGAAAAAGACGGTGGATGACTCAAATTACGGTGTAGCGAGTAGAAGTAAGGAGAATCTATTTTAAGGTTGAAGCAAGGGTGTGGGGCAGACGACTACACGAATTCGCCTCAACATGATAGCTTGGTTATAGTTATGGACACTTTCCATGTGTAACATAGTGGAAGGCACTCCGAGGTAGAGAATTTCGTAGCACCACCGCAACATCTCCTCCTCTATCTCGGGGCTTCACCACCGTGCTACTGCGGAGAAGGCATTGCGCAACTTCTAGCGAGGATCTGTTTACTGAGCTGAGAGATGGCCATATTTTGTAGAGTTTCGTCTCTATCAGTGAAAAGTGGGGTTCAACATTTACCTGGTCATAGTGGCAAACTATCATAATTATTATAGCAATAGTCAGCATAGACATCAGTAATACGTGTACATTTACTACCATTTGATAGACATTGATACTGTTGTTGGTGAAAAATAGGAGACTGTAAGGGCAGCTCGGAAGCAAGATAGCGAGAGAATGAATAAATAGAGAGGCTCAAAGATGCACGATAACCAAAAATCTACTCCTATCTACAGTTAACTTGCTATTCGCCCTACTGAAACACAAACCACCCGATGCCTCAGTTTCATCTTGAACTGAAAAATCTCCCAGGAAGCAGTACTTTGCAATTAATGAAGTCCCGCATGCCATGATTTCACACAACATTTTGTAGGTGCCGTTCCCTTTGTAGTGTCGTAGTAGCTAATCTATCCTAAGACAACTGCCACTACTCAATCGTATTGCATTTTATATATCATTCTCTTCCTCTACGAATGAGAAGGGTCGACATTTTGGATCTGGAAATTCACATCTCTACTATACGGTAAAAAATACATCACACCAACTGTGGTGCTTGTGAAATGGATCTGGAACTCCTCTAACTATTCTGAATTTAGGCTGGCGGTACAGTTCAGGAACAAGTTTGAACGTGACAGTTACGACGGACGACATAATGGAAGGCACAGTGAGCCGACATTAGTAATGGTTCCTTTCCCCATGTCACCAGTACGAGATATCTAAAACTGTGGATTTTTGTCTACGAGGTTCTAAAGTACAATAACGACATTTGGAACAATAGGCCATTCCTCCCGTATCTTTATCTGCTCTCAGATTCGGATTTTGCAATTTACGGTACAGCAGCCATTCCCTACCTGTTAACTTTGCGAGATTCGGTAAGAAAGGTCACAATACTTCTACAGAATACTATGTTCACGAGATTCCGCGGCCCCTGGGGCATTCTGGTGAAAAGAAGGAAAGTATCGACTATTATAAACGACTCTCCTCGTGGTACCATCTAATGCTACAAATTACAGAACCATGCACCACTGAACATAGAAAGCAATATTAACCCAATCGAGGAAGTTCCAGTTCATCGGGGTGAGCTGGCTCGGTGACAGAATAACCCCATGCCGCAATAATGAGCACATTAATATTATATTACTACTTCGATTTTACATCCGAGTTGACCGATGGAATACAAGACCATCCATTGTATCACACGCTTATAGCCGCCAAGTAATTCGGGGTTCGGTCTTCCAAATGGTGAAGTAACCTCGAATGGAAAAATGGAAGAATATATATAATATTACGTTTCCTGCTTTCCGATAAGGTAGATAATATATATGTTCTTGTTAACTATAGGATTTTAGAGTCTTGTGCCATGGCAAATGCTATCATCAAGAGCTTCAAGAAAATAACCCGCATCACAGAGTCCAAGATCAAGAATGGTAAGTAATCATGTAGGGATTTTCTTTGAATTTTGCTGGCTTCAGAATGAATTCCCCACAAACTGTGTTGAAGAAGCTGATTTGTCACATACATAAGAGTTTTTCATTACTATGTGAGCACATTTCCTACCGAACCATACTAACGATTTTTATTGAAGCAACCAATAGCGAACCACTAGGACCCTTTAACCATGACTTAATGGAGCTCTCACTTCTTACCTACAATCCCAGACACTTGTCAACCATCATATCTACCCTAACAAAGAGACTCACATCGAACTCAACGAAACTGGACTTAAAGCGTTCACACAGTACCAGCATATCTGTACATGCGCTATCGCCATCATCCCCACACAAGATGAAACGTTCACATACTATGCCTAATATCACAAAGACAGATGATAAAAATAACCTCATCCTTTTGAAGACACTCACAGTAATACTATATTTGGTGCAAAACGGATCCAACGAGTTCGTAGACTGGGCAAAAAGTCAGTGCAAAGCTTACATAGTTCCATTGGGACAATTGTCATTTCCACCAAAATACCATGATTCCATCACCTCCAAATTGTTGAAGTTAATCCAATTACTCGAGAATCCAGACCTTTTACAAACATTCAGAGTAAATATACATAAACTTCGCTCCGATATGTCAACACCAGGCGTCAAGAGAAACTCAATTGATGTTCCAGACCGAGTGTCTACAGAAGAGATCGTACTAAGCACAGAGAATTACATCAAGCGTGCCAAGAGCATAGAAGTGGACCGCAATAACAATTTTCACCTGAAAACTTTGTCGACCTTGATGGAAGAGTCACAGGATAATCTCCTGGTCATTAACGGTAGTCGTCAATCCAACTACTTCCATGGGGCTCCTAATGAAAATGTTGATTCCATGATGTCAATTCCTAAAAGCCCGTCATTCTTCGACATGCTTCCGCCTTCGAGCGATGCTTCTCAAATAAATAGTCATCTCACCGATCATCGAGTACCCTATCCGGCAATAGATCCTGTAAGGTACTCCAACAATCCATTCGCACGCCGAGAACAGTAGTGCTCGCTGTGTTTACATCTACTAATAGGGTTGACATCGAGACGGCTGGCTCGTACCACTTGCATAATTATTAATCACTAATCACTAATCACTAATCCTCTATTTATTAACCCACACTTAATACCTCATCGCGTCAAATATCCGTTGCAGAATCGATCGCATGCACCAATACGACTAGATACGATGACGAGAAAAAGCCTATTTACCACTCTGGCACCCAATACACAACATCGCATGATGATGACTCCCATAACCCTTTCCCCTATATGTAGCCCTGTTTGGAGCTTCCGCGTCAAATCGTGTTGTAGTCTACAACTGCTGCAATGAGCCTGCCTTATCTGCCCGTTGTAATTAGGACAACGACAACCTCCACCCTTAACTATGGCACTGCTGCCCAAGCGCATGATGTAGGCTGGCGAAACACAGGAATTTCTTTTTCAAGATCTCTACTCTACCCCAATAAGGTAGTACAAAAATTGCTTTTTTCTTCTAGAAGCATGTGTGAATTGCTTTTTTCTGACGAGTCACGTGAATAACCACTGCTCTTATCACTTCCGACTCGCGTTTGGCCCCTAAAACTGCCTCCAAAATGTGGGAGTCGGTCACTCAAATAGGGGGTACGCAGCTGCCTGCGTACAATGGGCCCAGAATTGGGATTACTATATAAGGAGTGGAATTGCCACTATGATTTGAGTTGTCGAAAACGCTCGTATCATCTTTTATTCATTCATCAATTACACATCAATCTATCACACATAGAATCTAATACAATGCAAATTTTCGTCAAGACTTTGACCGGTAAGACTATCACCCTCGAGGTTGAGTCTTCTGACACTATCGACAACGTTAAGTCTAAGATCCAAGACAAGGAAGGTATTCCACCTGACCAACAAAGATTGATCTTCGCCGGTAAGCAATTGGAAGATGGCAGAACTCTTTCTGACTACAACATTCAAAAAGAATCCACTCTTCACTTGGTTTTAAGATTGAGAGGTGGTATGCAAATTTTCGTCAAGACTTTAACTGGTAAGACCATTACCTTGGAAGTCGAGTCTTCCGATACTATCGACAACGTTAAGTCCAAGATCCAAGACAAGGAAGGTATTCCACCTGACCAACAAAGATTGATTTTCGCCGGTAAGCAATTAGAAGACGGTAGAACTCTCTCTGACTACAACATTCAAAAGGAATCCACTCTTCACTTGGTTTTAAGATTGAGAGGTGGTATGCAAATTTTCGTCAAGACTTTAACTGGTAAGACCATTACCTTGGAAGTCGAGTCTTCCGATACTATCGACAACGTTAAGTCCAAGATCCAAGACAAGGAAGGTATTCCACCTGACCAACAAAGATTGATTTTCGCCGGTAAGCAATTAGAAGACGGTAGAACTCTCTCTGACTACAACATTCAAAAGGAATCCACTCTTCACTTGGTTTTGAGATTGAGAGGTGGTCAATAAATTTTTGGATCAAGGTGACACTGGAAAGATTAATTAGTTTATATAAAATGTACTAATAAATAAACTTAGTCGCCTGAATCAAATATGTTCTGTAGACCGTTAAAAAGTTGATTAATAAATTGATCAAACATGCTTCGATTAAGATGTGGCCCAATTCTTAACTTAAAGTTACGATAGTATCACTACCACGAAGCAACCTCCTATCACTGTTAGGCCGCCGATCTCTAACAAAGGATTTTCCTTTATCATCGCAAACAAGAAATACTACAACCACCAACTATATATAAATACACTCAATATACTCAATATCCCTAAATATACTACCGTACTAAATTCTTTTAGTGACATTCACTCACTCATGTAGCATAGCTTCCACAGTCCAAGCTCTCACACTGTTCAGATTATCACCACCTCAAAGTTCCTTTGACCAAATGGATGCAAAAAACCATTTGCATATTACATACAGGAATATAAATGCCACTTCTGATAAGAAAGATGAAGCTTCGTAAATGTCCCAGCCGTCTAATAATATCCAACTCTATTATCACCAACATGGGTATTATCTGAAAACAGTGCTCAAATAACCGACGGAGGGAACAATCACTGATAATAATTTCTTGCCAAGGAGAGAAAAAAGAGGTGACTGTTTTAGGATATTTTTTTCAGCCATTCATCAATACGAGGTTTGGTAGTATAAGAAGAAGGGATGGTGGAGAGCTGTCCCAAGAGTAGACCTTGAAGGACGTCACCATACTCAGAACTTCACACCATGGCTTTGAAGAACCTTTTCAAGCGAAGAGACTCAGCGGAAGAGACCAGGACTGATTTGAGAGCAGCTGGAATCAGTTCCAGTTCAAGCGCTAACGAAGGAAGACAAGAGCAGTTCAGTGAATTCAAAGTCTGTGCCAGCGATAGAAACAAGGCCATTCAATCACATTTAATGTCAAAGGGAGGGAACCCATATGCCCATGCAAATACGAATGGTATCAATCCTTATGGTCAAGCAAGCGTCAACGAAAGCCAACAAATAAACCCATATGGTAGCGGTGTATCAAAGAACTATACCTACGGATCCAACAATGACAACAGTAAGCAGGTATCTAGGTCAAGCTCTTACAATTCTAGTAATAATGCCAGAGAAAGTACTTCTGAAAGTACTTCTTCTCCCTACGGCAAAAATAAGAGATCAAATAGTGATCCATATAGCACGCCCACTGCTCGAAGCGATCACAAGAAGCTGGAAGACAATGTTAACTTGACTTCTTCCAATCACTCGTATGCCAGGTCAAAGCCGGTAAGATCCAATACTGATCCATACGGGACACCAACTGCGCACAGACTGCCAGGATTAGTAAGGAGTGAAAGTGATCTGACCACTATATTAGGTTCGAAACCATCATTGAAGAAAAGACCTTCCAGAAAGGCTCCGAAAGATATCGAATATCCTGACCTCAATGACCCAACTGGGCAAGATATTGACTTGAATGAAGTAGACTTTAACGAGAAGACAACTTTGCCAAAAGATTTTGAAGGGGATGCCGAGGAGAAGGAGGTTGAAAATACTAAGCAAGAGATTAGGTTCATCAAAAAGGAATCAGCAGCGTCTACTAGGAAGACTCTCTCTATGGCTCAGCAAGCTGATGCTTCAGCTATAAACACTATGGGTGTTTTAGGTTCTCAATCCGAAAGAATATACCAAGCAGAACAGGATTTGCTTTTAGCAGAAACTCAAAGTAAAATTGCCAATGAGAAGGCAAATGAATTGCAAAGATTGAATAGGTCAATTTTCATTCCAGCTTATGGGAGTCCTTTTAATAAGAAAACGAAACTACGTCAACAGGAAGAAATGTTCAGGATTAATAAAATGGAGGAGCTATCAAAGAAGGATGACAACCGCAAAGAAATGTACAATAGTGAACAGAGACTCAAGGAGGGTATGAATGCTAAGCCCATGGGACAGCTGAACTATAAGGGGGCCAGGAACCAACACCAGGTCAGCAGATACCAGTTTGAAAATGATTCCGAAGACGACGATATTGAGGATGAAATTGCTGGTAATTTGAACCAAATTGATTTGTTTACTATGAAATTGAATAACTCTGCCAAAACAATAGGACAAGAAGTAGATGTGCAAAACAAAAGATTAGCAGTTCTTGAAGAATACGCCGAAAAGGTGGATGTTGATGTAAATAGGAACACTAACAAGTTGAGTAAGATACACTAGTTATTACTCTAGACGCAATACATGCTACTATTCAATAACTCTTGAACCTACAGACTAAATTTATGTACTTTAAGATATGAATTAATGCAATTTAGATAGATTATCTATTTCATTGAACTACCTTTGAAAGTTCTGTTTGTACGACAGTCGAAGTTTCTTGCACCTTATAAGCTGACAACTCCTCCGTAATCAACTTCAGCTTTTGAACATCGTTGATTTCATCAAATATCTTTATCAATGTACTTGATAATCGAATGAATTGGATCTTTACGTTCTCAATGTTTTCCAAGCTTAAACACCTATCACCAAGTAACTTCCAAAGAGAAAAGACTAATTCATTATCGCGTGGTGTAATTAACTTCTCATCAATTGAGAGAAGCAATTTATTTAATCCTTCGTTAATCTGGATTTTTGATCTCCAAGTAGCATCGATTAAACGAGAATGGAAAATAGCCGCTAACTGTTCGATTGTAAATTTAAACAAGTCATGATTGAACGATTTGTCTTCTTCAATATAGAAACTCTCGAGTACGTTCGAAAGTAACAACAACCTGTGTTCTTCCAATTCGACATTTTGCTTGGTGTTGATTTTTGACTTCAAGTCGACTTGCATTGCATCATCATCATCATCATCAGAATCATCATCGTCACCATCGACGCTTCTGTATTTGTCATTCAAGACAGTTGTCATTATTTCAATGTATGTCTCAACCAAATCTCCTTCTTGATGATAAGTGCGGACAAATTTACCCAATAGCTTAACGGCATGCTGCTGATACTCTTTATTACGTCTCTTAGATTCAACAATAACCACTTTCTGGATTCTGTCCAAAACTTCGCTATGCTTATCCAAATAATCCTTAGCCTTGATTGAAAAAGAGACCAAAGAATCCAAAACCAATTCTTTTCCTTCCCATGATTTTCCTTTATTGGATTCAATTAGCAATTCAATTAACTCTTCCGTAGATTCTTGTGAAAACTGAGACAAGTTATCTACCAAATTACTCAAGCTCGATACCGACCTAGCCAAGATCTTTCTAATTTCAAATCTATTAGAAGCAATGTACTGTTTGAAGAATTCCAAAATCTCAGTTAAGTATAACTTAATGGAACTCGAATTGCCACTGGTATTTTCGATCCATTCTCTCTCGAAGTTTTGTCTGACAATCTTATTTGAGTCATATTTGCCGATAAAAGAAAGAGGTAAAAAGGCGCTAGCAACCAAATCGAATTTGTCACCTGAATATTTTGAAACGCTTTCACTCGCAATTGAAGCCCTCTCCTTGTATTTGTCATCCTCACTCTCAAAATACATCCTATTAATTTGCTTCGAGTATGTGATGATAGCAGGAATTGTGGCAATTCTACACAAATAACCAGCTGCAGTCGCATAAGATGAAGCAATAGTATCATTCTTATCGCTGATCTGTAGCTTTGAGATAGCTAATAACTTATCTCCATATGGTTTCACAAGCTCAAGATGTTTTGTTACCAATGTCACCAATACTCTGGAACCACTTACCTTAGAAGGTAATCCGACCGATCTCTTAATTGAAGATTCTAATTTAATCATGAAATCCTCCATCATGGAGTCGTCTAAAATGTCCAATAATTTTTCAATTGCATCCATCATTGGAGATTGGCCTAAACTTTGCAATCTCTTCGCATCGATGTCATTGCTTTTAATGTTGTACTTGTCTGCGTTAAGAATTAAATAATTGATGACTTCAGGTTCTAAAGTGGACATCAAGTTAATGAAGTTTTCAATCAATTTGGGAACAAATGGTTTCATAGAACCTCCACCAAGTTTACACAACTTTAAGATGGTCTCTAATGCAAAAGTTCGTACATCCTCCGAGTCACTCAATAATCCTTTACTTCCCAATAAAAATGGTATTAAAGTCTCTAGAATTTCAATAGTTTCAGCTTTGGTACCAGTGGAGTTCTTTGGGTCAATCATTCGAGTCAAAGTTGTTGCTAAAGATTTAGTCAACTTGTTACCTTCCTTACGAACACTGTCCTTGATGTCATCCATAACTCTGAAACTCATGTTCCAAATCTCTTCCATCTTTGTCTCATACTTTTCTACAGGAACAATCTGAAGAAGATCACTTAATGCTACTGTACTAGCTTGTCTCGTTCTCCATTCCTTGTTACCCATGCTCTTCAATAATTCTTGTAAGATGATTTCAAAATTGTCATTCACAGTCTTAGATGTGTCTTTAATCAATGCGTTCCAGATGTCACTCATTGAACTTTGAACGGAAGAGTTTGGATCATATTTGTACCTGAATAATTTAGGAATCAATCTGTCAGATAGGTTCTTATTAGTTGCCAACAAATTATCTAACGACGACTTCGATAAGATAGACCCTAAACCAAATGCCATTCCCTTTCTAGAGGACCAAAGTGCAGACGACTTTGCAAGGGACATGAATTTGTAGACTAAACTAGGATCTCCAACGTCCGAAGCTAAACTTAAAACATCTTTATATGTTGATACAGATCCTTCATTTGTCTTTAAGAGATCTGGTTCAAATAATTCCGTATCATGTTCAACAGAACCGGAAGTAAACTTCGTCGTTGAATTTGAGTCTGTGAATGATTTCAATAAACCACGAACCAAGGTGTCCTTGAGATCATAATCACCCATTTCATAGACAATACTCAAACCTCTTGAAGCCGATTCCTGAACAAGTTCATCTCTATCAGCCAAAAACCTCATAAATGCAACATGAATTTCTGGCGCCTTCTGCTTAATTAGGTCCAAGTGTCCACAATATTGAACAAGGGACAATAACCAAATACATCCCGCTTTTCTCAAGGATGGCTTCGTATCTGAACATGCCTTCAAAACAATTTCCAAAATGATAGGCAATCTTGAGGTATCTTCAGGAATAAATTTAACTTCTTCACCTATAATGTCAAGCTGGCGCTGCAATAATTTCGACAGCCAACCTGTGGCCATTATTAAAAGAGCTTCACCACTTGTGAAAGTATATTCTACTTGTTTTGAAACGTGTGTGTCATATACCAACTTTTCATACACCGTCATCTCAGTATCCACCGAAGATCTCTGAATAGCAAGAGTAAGATATGCTAAGGTTATGACAGATCTCTCATCAATCTTCTTGACTTTTGGAGTGACAACATCGAGGAATTTAGTCACATAGGAGCTTAAATCACTATTCATGATTGGACCAAGTACACCAAAAATGGCTAGTTGGGAAAGACAGTCAAGAATAACTGAATAAAAGGTAGAATCATTAAGCAACTTGAGGATATGTTCACAATATTTCTCTAAGAACTCAAATGATACAGTGTTGGTCCTCTGCCTTAAGTATAACCTTCCGATAAGGTAACCAGACGCCAAAAGCCTTCCCTTTACTAAATAAGTTGCTGCATTTTCTGCAGTAAGCTTGGTCAACAAACTCGAGACAGCATCATCCGAATTGGATGGATGACTTGCAATGATACCTAATGACTTACATACTAGGGATATGGCATGGTCGTTTAAAACTTTGCCGTCCAAGAGGTCCAATAGCCTTGGAACAGATGTGACTAATTTTTCAATGACATTTGGTGGAGACATTGAAACCAATTTTGCGAACACTTCTACATAAGTGATATCAGGACTTATCTTAGTAGTGGTGAAGTATTGACCCACCAAAGCCTCAAATATAACCGAAAGGAAGGCATCAAAGGATGTTTCTTCTTCAGCTCCGCTCAGCATATCAACCTCTGGTTGCGAAACAGTTTTGATTTCTGAAACCACTAAATCTTGCACTACCTTATCAACCTCGAGAGCCTTATCTAATCTGATGGTCCATTCTTCGTCAGGCACTACCACAGTAGTCTTGCCCTTAATTGCTTGCATCACCAATATCTGTAATGCAAACTTGATAGCCTTAGAAAGTGCATGAAAAATGACAGCTCCATCTGTATTCTTCAAGCTCTGTACTTCTTTGTTGAGTGTGAATACAAAATCAGAAAATGATGGAAAACTCACTGTAGAGTTCTCACCTAAGAGATCAGCCGTCTTCTTGAATTCAAGAGTATTCGAGGATTGCAAAATGTTAAACCAATGCGGATGCAAACCTTTATTAGCCTCTTCTAATACGTCTGATCTGTTGTCCTTGGCAGTACCTAAAATACATAAGTATCTTGCCTCCGAGTCATTGAAAGGAAACGCACAGTTTATGTACTTGATAGCCACATAACGACAAGAGTCCACATTCTCGAGATTGGAATTCTTATCCACTACCAAGTACTCTCTAGTCAATTTCTTAAGCATATCCTTGGTACTATTAGTGAGCTGAGGTAAGTGTACAGTAAGACTGGATAATGCTTCTTGAATAGTAGCTCTTAAATCCGCTGATTCTCCTTCCAAAGATTGGAATAGAAACTCAATATAAGCTATATCATTTAAAAACAACTCTGGGTAAGACCTGAGGATTTTACAAAGAGCTTCGTACTGCATTTGTCTCTGGTTTAAACTGGCACCATAGTTCTTGATATTGGCGGTCTCTATCTGTGGCCAACCATCAGATAACAAGTTATTTCTCAATTGTCCTGCCATTGCAACGTTGAATTCACGCAATGTCTTTGATTCGGAGGCAGCGAACTCACTGTTGAAACTGCTCACCCAGTTGATGAATTGCACTGTAGTCTGCTTCAATTTAGTGTATTCCGATGCCAATCCCATGCTGGATATAACAGAGATGTGGGGACTTCTGGCTGCAACTTTACTCTTGAGGAGAAGCTGCAAAATACGATCTTGAAGGGTTTCTTTAACCGGAGGTATACCTTGATCAGTTGATCCCACAAATAATGAAATAAGTTCATTTACGTATTCTTCGTCTTCCAAGTCCACGGGCAATTTGCGGAATAAGATCTCGGAGCCATCATTAATAGCTGATGAAGGGTCTACCGAAGCAATCATCAACGGCACAGCCAACAACTTTTCCAGGAATCCTGCCTTCAACAACTCAAGCAAACGGCACTTCACGGTAAAGATCTCTTGCTGAGAGCCGTATGTTACTCCGGCGTCTTGGTTGAAGAAAACATTATCTGCAACACTCAATCCTGGCTGTTGAACTGCTACATTGGTAGCATTGGGTTGCAACATTAAGAACTTGGCTACTTTAGCAGCTATGAACTTTTCATCCTCAGGCCTTTCGTCAAATCCCAAAGTTTGCCTCATATTCTTAAATTCGTCGGAGTCTCTTGATGGTGCTTTCCACGCCTCTAAGAGCTTGCATGCGATGTTGAACAACCGAGCAGCGACGCTACTGGGGAAGGTGCTAATACTGTCCAACACCTTTGGGACCAACTTACGTTTCTCTGAGTCATCCAAGCGGTCAATTGACCTTGAAATGAACAATAACGAGTATAACCGAACAGACGAGGGATCAGCATCGGCTGCGATCTTGGGATTTTTCACCTGGTCCAAGAGGGTCTCTACGGGAAGCTTTATGTCTCTAGCAGCAGCGATTCTTGGAATGAGATGCTGTATGATCTTCAAGATGGCCTTTCTGACTTCTGCATGTGGACTGGCGAGTTTCAAGAGGATTGGAGCGAGATACAATTGAAGGGAGCTCTGGAACTGCTTGTCGTCTTCAGCGAGAGCGATTCTCAATTCAACCTTGTTGATGAGAGCCAATTCACTTTCTGCCATTGTGGGGTAGTGAAGAAGGAAGGGTAAAAGAGCGACAGACCAGCGAAGGTTATGAATTTGGCACTACCAGCAATTGGGTTGACTATGTATAAATATATAGAAGCAAATGGTATATATTATATAGATGATATGTATATTTTATAGTATAGTATACTATATATATTTATATGGATCACAAATATATCAGTACCTTCACCACTATATATATATACAGTAAGAGAATCTCACGGTGGTGGCGACGGCAAAATCACAAAGTCGCGGGACGAGTTGCCCCAAAATTATGAAATTAGCGAGGATTTTCCTGTACTCGCAGTGGGCTAGCGAGATAAGTGGCGAGAGTATTGGGTGGGGGGTGGGTTGGTTGAGGATAGTGTAGTAGGTACGGATTAATTATGATGGTAGATAGAAATGTATATGGTTATATATGGACATATATGTAGTATATAATTAGTCTGGAGTGGGTGGTTGTGTGTAGTCATAGTGTGTTCGCATCCAGGGAGTCAATTGAGGGTGGAAGAGAAAGGCTCAAAAGAAGGAAAATTATAAGGGTATGCCACTCAATGGACATGGATATACCAATGAAATAGATTAGAATGAATTACTAAGTATCAGTATGCACTATGAAGGGTTCAATTCTCTTGTCCTTGAAAATGCTTCCTATAAGCAAAAAACCACTCAAATACATATTTCACACCACTTGAATAACACTTCTCATCTCATACCCCACTACATACTCTATTATCATTCACTGGCTATGACTTATTTCGACATTGACCCTTCACAGCATATGAACTCATCATTTTTTCTAACCACATATCGATATTATATCCCAGCACAAACCATAATTCCTTTCTACTCCAAATTGACTATTACTGAATTTCGCAGCTAAAACCATTTTGGCGTAACTCTTTTCGCAGTCAAAAAGGTAATTTATAAATACATAGGTAGATTAAATAATTACTACTAAAAGTCTACGCTCTGCTTTAATTTAATATTATATTGCCTATAAACAAGTCTAGTGCGCCTCTTGTATTATTATATTCACATTCATGTATTTTTGTATTCTCTCAAAATCACAGGAACAGCAGATGGTGGAAGAGCTCCCAACTCAGTTACAACCTTCTTGATGTATTCAGGTGGAGTCAAATCATACATGATATTCAAAATGTTCAAATGAGAAATGTTTTTCCAGTCCTTCAATGGTGACAGATTGTCAGTTTGTGACTCGGGCTCGGGACTCGTCTTCTTTTGCTGCTGTTGCTTCCCTTTATTGTTGCTTTGATTCTTTGATTCCTTCTCCTCCTCACATTGTTTGATGAATTGCTCTAAAGCAAACGACTCCTTTTGTGGCGGTTTCTTGGAGTTGATGTCTTGGACCAAGTCATCACAATCAGCAAGCTCGTTGGTAGTTACAGAATCCAATTGAACCTTGTCAGAAAACTTTACGGATTCACAACATGTCAAAACTGGAATGTTTCTAGTGTGACACATCATTGCAATTAAACCAGTACCCACTCTAGAATAAAGACGCCCATTAGACAACATAGCATGAGCTCCCAAAAATACACAGTCGACATCTTCTAAGATTGTGGAAGATAATGAATTGATGAGAACATAGTGAATCTTAAGGTTTTCATGCGTTATAGGTTGAGTTTTGATACTTCTGCTGCTAGCAATAGATTCAACTTCGGAGTCCAAGCTTTCGCCATCTGGACTATAGTTTGTATTCACCAAGTTAGTCAAGAGTCTCTTACCTTCAAACAATGGTCTTGAATCTACTACAATCAAATTGAACTTCTTGTTCTGTTCTATAACACAGTACTTGAAGAGTTTCTCCAATACTTCAGAATGTCCATATGTTAAGATAGTAGAACCGTCTGTTATATGTTTAGATGCATTTTCTATAATGACTTGACCGGAAAGCTCAATCTTTTCCTTAATAAAATCGTCTATCTTCTCACATAAAGTATCTTTAGCTTGTTGTTCGTTGGTATCAATTGATATATGCGAGATTTCTTGTTTCAACCACCTAATAGCATTACCCATAGAAATAGATAACGGACGGCCAGTCTTTAAGTATTCAATTTGATGCGACAAGTGACCGGTCAAATGTCTGGTCAATGTAGTATTGGCTGGCGTTTCGTAGTCTCGAATCACTACCTTGAATACTTCAAGCATATTCTTCAATCTTGGAGTGGAGCCTACAATTTTGTATGTAGAATACTTCAAAGTCAATGAAAGAATTGCTGGATGAACAATATGCGAAATGGATGGAGACGAAGCGTTTCTTTGCTCTCTGGTCTCCAAATGGCTGAAAATAGCTGGAATTCTTTTCCCACCTTGGTCTTTGATCAAGGTCTGATCCAATTGCTTCTTCAAATTAGTATTTGTGGCTGACAGTTTTTTCTTCTCGATCTTCAGCTCAGCATTCTTGGCTTGCTGTTCCGGACTGATCCCTATGGCCTCCTTTTGGGCTGCTCTTTTGGCGGCTTTTTCCTTCTTTTTCAACTCTTTCATCTCCTTGTTGGAGAGTTTCTTGTCATCGCTAGCATTTGAGACACCGTCAGCAGCAGCTGCTGGCGCTTTTTCTGCTTTTTGAGAGTCAGCAGCCTGGGCCAGAGACTTTTGCTTCGGCTGTGGCGTCTGAGCTTGTTCTTCGGCCATTTTTCGGTGAATTGAATAGAGACTAAACCACCTTCAACTTGTCTATCAATCAACTTCTTTTATGACTAAAAAATCTGACGCAAAGGTCGTGCGCGACACGAACTTATAGAACAGTAGTTTAGTATGGGGGTTGAAGGATGGTGAAGGGTGGTGAAAGGGAGTCTATACTTGTGAAAAAAGCTTGAAGAAAGCGATATATGGATAATTAAGGGTTAAATAAGTATATATAACTCGGTAGAATTGTATTTTTCAATGGGAATAATGGTAATTGGTGTAGTCATATAACATTATAATGTACTGATTTTAATGTACTATAAATTAATGGTAGTACGAAATTTGCGCGCAATGGATGCGAAAACTGGGGCTATTTATGTTTATCTATAGGTTGTGTGTTACATGTCTGTATTTCTATGCTATCGATATAGAGAGAATTGGAGGTGGGAACGAGAAAGATACGATAGGTACAATAGCTGGCAAAAAATCCAAAGTAATTGCTAGTATCGCTCAGTTCCAGCTCCGTGGTATGCAATATTTGCAGCCATTGACAATTAATTGTATTTGATTTCTATTGCCTACTATTATACATGTAGCATCTTTTAGTTCTCTCTTGTAAATATACTTTAGTTGTAAGTATTTTATAAATATTGTATCTAGCTTTCGGATAGCTCTCCGAAAACTCCTCTCTTCTTGGTGGTATCGTACAATCTGATGATCTTTTCCTGGTCCTGGTTCTCCACTTGCGAGAAGGCAAAACCTCTCTGTTTCTTGATTCTTTGTACCTGTCTGACCTTTCTAATAGCCTTTTGGAATTGCTCCACCCTTGGCCTGTAATCCTGGATGTTGTACTTTTGAATTTCTTGAACATAATGGTAACTCTCTGGGGTGTAGCTTCTCTTGTAGTACTTCCATGCAAAGTCACGAAGCAATGCCAAGAAGGCCACACCAAAGATCATCGACCAGAAAGTCAACGAAGGATATGTTGCTCTCAATACACCTCTGTATTCTTGAGATACATTAGTATTAGGAGCAATGGTGGAGTATATAGGGAACCAAGCCAACCAGAACAAAAACGAACCTGGGATAGCAATCAACGTAAACTTGGTCCACATTGTCACAATCAAACCCGCTTTTCCTAAAGCTGTCAACGTACAAGTAGTATAAATAGCAGTTCCCATTGTCCAATTATCAGCAATCAAACCAGTCGATAAAACATCTCCATGTCTATAAATAAAAAATGCAGACAAGAAAATAAGAGCCGAGTGATAGAAACCATTGATGATCCATCCCCAGAAGATGGTAACGTTAAAGAACTTTCTTTGTTGACCCAATTGGTATAATTGAGGGTAACGGTCCAACAATCTGGCACTAACAAATTGATCAAAAACACCCAAAACAAATGGAGGGAAAACAGTGAAAAAAACGTTGTAAAAAGTTAAAGTCCATGATTCCATAATAGATTGACCAGAAAATGCGTTAGTAAAAACGAACCAAAACTGGGTCATATACAATGCTATATTCTTGTAGAAAGAATACAAAATTGCATTTGAAATACGTTGATAAGACCAAGAACCGTGTACCAATAACAATTTCTTCAAGTACTTGAACTGTCCAATTGATATATCTGCACTTCTAGCTGCTTGCATACCTTCCATACCACTGATACCAACACCAACATGAGCAGCTTGAATCATGGAAACGTCATTTGCACCATCACCAATGGCCAATAATAAAGATTTCTTCTTCTTTCTCTTGACCATCTTGACTACCAAGGCTTTTTGCAATGGTGATACTCTACAACAAATAACGGCTTTACAACGAGATCCAAGTTCAATGAACAAGTCCTCCAAATCCAGTTCTAAGGCGAAGGCCAAGGAGTAACCATCAATGATCAAGGCCAAGGAGGATTCTAAAGCTCCATCCTCCATATCAAATTGATGATCTTGAATAGCAGTTAACTTTTCTTGCAAATTCAAACGAGTGTCATTTTTTGTTTCTTCATTAATAATCAAAAGATTCATGTCCTCACTAAGCAACTTACAAGACATACCGATGTTGATAGCTGTTTCTTGTCTGTCTCCAGTTAAGACCCAAATTTTGATACCCGCACTCTGAAGTGTGCTGATAGTCTCTGCTACACCGTCCTGTAACTTGTCTTCAATAGCTGTGGCACCTAACAAGAAGAGGCCACCTTCAATTTCTTCAGCAACAGCGTCCAACTTATCACTTCTATCATCCAATGAGGTAGAAGCTTTGTAGTATTTAGCAGACCAATCCCTATATTCTTCTTCAGACACAATTCTGGAAGCAATACACAAAGTTCTCAAACCCTCAGCTGCGAAGTCTTCCAAGTGACGTAATGTGGCATCTACAAACGGCTGGGCTTCATCCTGTGACAATCTTTCCAAGATAACAGTGTCTGCACCCTTACAAAAAAGTCTGATAATTCCATCGGGACATCTGAAAATGGCAGACATTCTCTTTCTGGTCGAGTTGAACTCACAGATGTTTAATAATTCGTACTCAGACTTTAACAGCGTCAACGTGTTTTCGATCGTTACACCCTTGGGTCTACGAATAATAAACTTGTATCCAAGATCAGCAGCACCTTGAACTAAAGCACCCTCATCTGGGGAAGCTGCTTGATACTTGATATCACCTGTAACCTCATTGACTTCAGGAATAACTGTGTGACAAGTACTTAAAAGAGTAAAAAACTCGTTTATGATAGCTGATTGTTGCAGAGATGTATCCATTAATTCCTGCTGCATTTGGTCAAAAGTGTGGAACCCGATCTCGATGCCATCAACTATTTGTGCGTGACCATCTTCTGGAATCTCTTCTATGTAACATCTTCCACCAATAGTACAACTTTTAAATTCCATAATGTTTCGAGTTAAAGTTCCGGTTTTATCACTGAAAATATAATCAATTTGGCCCAATTCTTCGACCAACGAACTTGTTCTCACACCAGTAGGAGTGTCTGTGTCAGCATAGTACATGTCAAGATCACTTCCAATCATGAAAGCTTGATAATATTTGATGATCTCTACTGTGACGAACAACGAAATTGGAACCAAATTGGAAAATAAAATCCAGTACGTCAATAAATCTTGGAAAAATAACCGAGCTTTGCTAACACCTTCTAAGTGCAAGTAACTCAATTGGTGGCTATCAACTTGAACTTTGATAACATTACCCATAGAAGACACTAAGGACAAAAGAATCAATATACAGAACAATGCAATAATTTGAAGGTTAATAATACGCTCAACATCCGTTCTTTTAATTGGGGTAGCGGTGGCATTACGCATAAGTTTTGTTTCGTGTCCTGTAAAAATGACTACACCATGAATCCACTGAGTGTTTCTTAAAGTAGCTCCTCTTAAAAGCAACTGCTCGGGCGATAACGGTATGTCTCCATTGGATCCGAAATTTTTCAAGTTTCCCTCGTAGGTATACAACGACGAGTTGGGTTGTTCAGATAAGATTTCAGACTTCGAGATATCGCTGACTAAATCACGCGGATTCACCATGTACGCGGTCTCTGTCTTTGCCTGTTTGATTTTCAAGTTCGTTTCTCCATCCAAATTAGCTGTTTCAATGTAACACAATCCCTCTGGTTCAGAAGAAGCTAGCAACAACAAGTCAGCCGGGAATGGCTGCTCATTGTCCACTCGTACGATATCTCCAACATGGACCTGGATCCACTTTTTTAATGAGAAAGAGCCTGATTGTGGATCTAGAACTAGGACTTTGGTGTTATTCAACTCTTTATCTGCGTTTGCTCTTTTAATATCCTCCAGGATTTCCTTGATTGCCGACACCAACAAGACAACCGTCAAGGTACCAATAGTCGTATATCTGTTGGTAGGAGACACGTTCGGTACTTGTTGGATAATGGATGTGAAGAGAAAGAAGAGATTGGCGTATTTGCTGAATTGTTCAAAGAGAAACTTCGGCACGAATGTGGCAAAATTGTACTTTGTAGTGGAGATGTGGTTACCAAAGTACCCGTAATGGGAATTGGCTGCATGGTCCATAATGTGTATGTGTCTCGGTCCCTTATGTACTGCTGCAGAAGCCTTCGTAGCTGGAGAAGATCCCGGAAGCTTTGCCTTGATTCTAGTGAAAAGTCTCCGAATATCGAAGTCCGAGGAATCGCTAGGTCCCTCATTTAATGCATTATTCTCATTAATATTGTTATATTCCTGGTTACGACCAAAGATGCCTGCTTTTTGCTTTGGTTTTGGGTTTGACGTGTTGAGGAGTGGTACTTGACGGTTGTAACCGGAGGCATCTCTTGTACCGTTGGAACTTCCCAAATGTGAAGTTTCATTGTGTGAAGTGTCGTATTCGTCGTCCAGAATGATGAAATCGTCGTCAAATGGATCATAAGCGTTATTCTGGTATTGACTTGGCTTGTTTGCCGCGTTCGGGTCATTAAGCTGGTTAGAATTGACAGCGTTGGTACGAGCGTAATTATTTCCAGAGTACTGTTCACTGGAGTACTGTTGTTGATGGCTCACTGCACCATATGGACTGTCACCAGGGAGAGCGCCATTGGAGTGCGCTTCTGGGTCCAAATCGATGAGATTGGACGCGTCAGCAAACGGATTTGTGGGATGATTGCTATTATTACTGTCGTTATTGATTCTATCCGAAGACGAATTGTTGTTAGCATTACCGCCGTCCTCGTTGAAAAACGAGTAAGACATTGCTGAGTTAACCGATGGAAAAAGGCCAAATGCGACAAAACCAGTAGTTCTAGCGAATTGGAGACTTCTTCAGCGACTCTATCGTGTGAGATTGGCTTGATTTAACCTGTAACCGTACTGTTTACACCACTAAACACATTCAAACAACCACTGGTTGGTTGTAAAGAAACACGAAATCACAAAAAGTTCGGCTTGATTCGAGTAGTGCATACAGAGCGAGGTTATAAGCCTTGGAGTTGGATGCAGGAAGCAGATTTCGGATGATGAGGAGCCTAGAGGCAATTTAGAGTTGATAGAAATATGGAAAGGAAGCGGAAAAAATCGACCAGAGTTGGTGGGTAGGGGGAGAAGTGTAGTTTGAGAGAAATGGGAGAATTTGGAGAGAAAAAATGAAATTTTGGTGTAGATCGATTGGACCTTATTATTGTTTCTACCATTGAATTAGTATGTTGTGTGTGTTCACGGTGAGATGTTGACTTATTACTGCAGTAAGGATGTTTCCTGAATCGTATATTTACCGACGTTGTATGCAGGTATACATATGTCAGTTTGATGTTTTGTTGCAGAATTCGATTTTGCCGTCATTTGCAGCTATTGGTGTTATTGAAGATGGGATGATGATATGGAAGACGCAGTAGAGTGAATTAGCACACAGAAGAGTCAATTGTGGAGTTGTTAAACCAAGAAAAATGAGAAAAAAGAGTAATATTTCATATGGGATGAGACAAGTCACCGTAGAATGATGTCATTTGGCGGTAGCGCTAAAGGTAATATATATATTAATATATATATTTATACTGTCAAAGACATTCCTTCTTATCCCAGAAGATATCCATCTTAACAGAATTCAAATGAAACCAGCAGTCCTAAGTTGACTTTCCATTCATTTCGATAAAATCACATCGAAATTACACAACACGTAGAATCAAGTATGTGATTTTCACCTCTGACATAGCTCAATTCCACATATTTATTACACTACAACATTCCACACACCAAGTCCCCTTCTCCATTTCCTTCTTTTAAAACCCACCTCAACCACACCCCCCTATATCAATATCCAACATCATCTACTACCACCACCCCATAATAACCTGCTTTACTGCCATCATACCACCCATCGGTAACTCTCCTCGAAAGATCCGATTACCATAAAAACGACAGCGCTACCAACTACTATATAATCCACTCTCAATCATAATTTTTCAGTCTGAGTCATCAGAATTGATATTTAATGGAGTAACACCACTTTCAATAGAGAGAGAAGTTCACAAGAAAACAACAACTTGGCACCAAAATGACATCTGCCGCCGAGAAGATAGCAAGAGATGCTAACTCGTCGTTTACTGTGTTGAAAACGCTTTCAAATGAGCAAAGGTCTCAGGCTTTACAGGCTATTCATGATGGTTTGAAGGAGAACAAAGAGAAGATCTTGGCAGCCAACAAGATCGACATGGAACATGCCCAGAGTAACGACCATTTTTCGTCTTCGTTGATCAAGAGACTTGATCTTTCTAACTCGGGCAAGTTTGACTCCATGCTCTCAGGAATTTTGGACGTTAAGGACTTAGACGATCCAGTTGGAAAGGTAAATTTGGCTAGAAAGATAGATGAAGGCTTGAACCTCTACAGAGTTACTGTTCCAATTGGAGTTTTGTTGATTATATTCGAAGCAAGACCAGAAGTCATTGCTAATATCACAGCTTTGGCAATTAAGTCAGGTAATTCGGCTATTTTGAAGGGAGGAAAAGAGTCTTACCAAACATTCAAGGTTATGAGTGAAATCGTGAACGAGATTTTGGCTAACAAAACAGATGTTCCATCGCATGCAATTCAGTTGATTGAGTCTCGTGAAGAAGTTGGCGACTTGTTGCTGCAAGATAAATACATTGATTTAGTCATTCCAAGAGGATCCAATGCTTTGGTAAGGAACATCAAGGACAACACTAAAATCCCGGTTTTGGGCCATGCCGATGGTATCTGCTCTATCTATGTTGATAAAGAATTTGACCTTGAAAAGGCCACTAGAATTGTAGTAGATTCTAAGACCAACTATCCAGCTGGTTGCAATGCCGTGGAGCAATTATTGATAAATAAGGAGATCAGCAAAGAAAAGGTTAATGCCATCATTCAGTCTTTGATAGATGCGAAAGTAACTGTCCATGTCACACCAGAAGTCAAGGAAATCATTGCACAAAAGTCCGACTTTATTAAAGATACTGTAGAGGACTCTTTCGACAAGGAGTACTTATCTTTCGATATCTCCGTTGCTCTTGTCGATTCTGTGCAATCCGCTATTGAACATATTAACATACATTCCTCCAAACACACGGACAGCATCATCACTGAAAATAAGGCTACCGCTGAGAAATTCTTGAAGGGCGTTGACTCTGGTGGAGTTTACTGGAATGCTTCTACTAGATTTGCCGATGGTTTCAGATACGGTTTCGGAACCGAGGTTGGTATTAGTACCAACAAGATCCACGCTAGAGGACCTGTTGGATTAGAGGGTTTGATGAGTTACCAGTATCAATTGAGAGGCGATGGTCACATTGTGGGTGAGTATGTTGGCGGCGGTGGAAAGAAGATCTTTGTCCATGAAGATTTGGATGCAACCAAGGTCAAGTTGTGAATTCAAGCAAGAGCTTGAAAGACAAAGTAGTGTATCTACTCTGGTAGGGATATAGACCAAAAATTAAGAATTAATACATGTGAATAATAAAAGTTATAATTAAGAATGTAATATTAATGAGCCTAATAAGCTTTTTATTTTGGTTAGTTTAATACTGTTGCAAGATATCAAATGTCTTCATATGTTTTAGTATTCGAAGGGGTGTCAAGTTCAAAAAATTTCTATTTACAAGTATCATATAAAGCCCCCAATGGCTACTCTATAAATAGTTTCTTGCCATTGAGACTCCCTTATTTACAGATTGCCTTCTTGAACTCATCGAAATCTTTTGGGGGAAAATCGGGAAAGTACTTGATAATGTTGTCCACGTATCTATTCCTATTATCGTAAGGCGGAGTCGAACTTGGCGGAATCAAGTCCAATTCACTCCATTGTTTCAAACTGAATAAGTCTGTTAGGGTCTTAATCCATGACATACGGGTTTCGATACTCACTAAGTCATCATCAATGACTACTTGTTCTCTCAAACGGGTTCGTATTAAACCTAAGTTCTCCACAGCACGGTTTAAGTCAATTCCCACGAATTCCTTGGCTATACTGTCCTTTATAAGCTTCGATAAACGAGGAGATTTGCCGTTAGTAGATACCATAATCTGGAGGTTTTCTTGGTTAATCATTGATCCGAAGTAGAAGTCACAAAGATTAGGCTTGTCAGCGATATTTACTGGCAAACGCAAGTATTTACATTGGTAATAGATTTTAGTTGATAATTCATAGTCATCAATACAACAGCACACTATAGCAAACACTTCGTCATATACTTGTTTATCTATTTGCTCATACAATTCGGGTTCGATCTGGTCCAAGTCTCCAATGGTTTGATCTATGTTCTCGTATATGGTTAAATCAGTTGTAAGATAGTCTCTGTGAAGAACTTTCTCGAGTTTTCCTTCACTTTCAAGTTGAAGGATTTCACTGTGGACCTTGTTAGGGTTGTCACCAGTTATAACCGTGATTTTGGCGTTGGCACGAAGCAAATGCTGGATTCTGCTAAGTGCAACATCTCCACTGCCAATAACAAGACAATGCTTATTCTGGACCTGCCATGCAAGCAATAAAGACGACGACGGCTTCGGTTTAGGAGAAGAAGTAACAGACATGTCGGTGTCAGTTCTCGTCGAATGTAACAATGAAACTCCCTTATGCTGTTTGTTATAACGAAGATAAGATAATGAATAGCAAAAGTATAACTATGTCGGTTAATGATTTTTCATAAATTCACGTGACAACCAGGAGATAAGTTTTGATATGGTAGCGTTAAGATATGGCGTATTGATACGTCAAAGGGGGTAGGAGACGAATATGAGGAGGAGGAGCAGGAGGAGGAGTGATAGTTGTAAGTGTTTCAGACTTGTAAGGGAGGATATTTACTGAAGTATTAGAGTATTGTAGAAGGAAATGGACTCGGGCGACCTAGTGCCAATGTATAGCGTAAGAAATATCTGTTGTTGCGAAAGCGATGTTACTACGGAGCTGGTAACTCATTTCATATTGCAGAAAATAGCAAAATCTCTGATATGACATGACAAACGAAGTTCGCAATCCGAGTGAAGGAGACATCAAATGAACAAGGAAAGACATAATGTAATTAGAAAATAGCAGGTTTTGCTTCTGTATCTACTAGATGAATTATTTTGCATCCGCAAGGCAGTTTAAATGGTAAAAACAACAATTTCGAAGTACGAAAGAACCCGATAATGACGTTCTACCTTTTACGATTTAATAAGGGATACCACTAGTGATGAGTTATTGTCCGTGAATCGATCTCTTTTCAAAAGCATTTCTAAAGCTATAATTGTAAAACTCTCCTCTTCAACCTCAATTACTATCAGATATACATATATGCAGATGCCACTACGAAAGGAATAGCCATAGGTGACATTACTCTACATTCTACATAACCGCATCAACTTCTAAACGCACACAACGATTCCCCAAATTACCAAGAAAACCCTAACCACCACTACTAAGAGTTTTACATTTATTTTGCACTCACCGACCTGTGGAACAATCGGGGCCTTTACATGGGTAACTCGGAACTGCAACCTTATCCACTGGAGCCTTACCACTATAAGCATTTGTTTCACGTGCCGTATCACCTGACTTAGCATATTGTAAATGGCTGGAGCGTAAAAAATTACCCCGTTAAGGTGGAGCTGACAATATTATCTATGATAGTACATAAACGGTAATCGGGCCCGGAACACAATCAATCGTAGATAGGCGTGAGCCAGGTCGATAAGAATTCCAGTAGTTACAGTATATCAATGAACGGTAATTTCACATTTGTTCTTACAGCCACTCAGATCGTTGTTGGCAACTCCCCTGAACTCCCTGAGCTCCCTGAGCTCCCTAGCCTCATTTACTTTGCCACATTGGGAATGTGCCTGACCCTCTGTTCTAGAACGGTACTGTAGAATGTGCTTAAGCGTAGACTCACTGGAGGATAAGCGAGCCAGCGTAGAAAAAAGAAAAGAGCAGGGAATACCAATTGAAACCCATTCAGGCCCGGAACGGGGGAAGTAGAGTGCTTTAGTCGGGTTAAGGCGTAGGCTGAATGTCATTCCCAAACCGCCAGCATAGAACATGTTTGCTAGAGAGAGGAAAATAGGGGAGTGTGTAATCGAAGCGGTGGGCCAATTTCGATAAATGATCATTAATGATACTTCTAGATACTCTGGTATTTCACAGTTTTTTTTGTCTAAACCACGTTACTTTGGACAACTTCTACAAAGACCTGCGTTGCCGTTATACAATGTTCCTCCACTAGGAAATACCGAAATAGGGCTTTCCCGGAAACTCAATTTCCATAAACTCTAACAGGTCCAGCCACCGTGGACTTTCACGGGCACATGGTAGCGCCGAGGGATTTTAGCAGCGATTTTTCTTTGTTTTAATTTTTATTTCTCGATTTTTCTGGATTTTTTTTCTGTCCAGGGCCCAAATCCACGAAAACATGGAGATACCGAACGGGCCAAGAGCCACGGCCTGAAAGTCACAGCGAGCGAATTTCTGGGAGATAAAATGTGTGATGATATATGAAGATATATGATGATATGTGAAATCTGTGAGATGATGCTATAGCAGAAAACACCTTGACCCTAAAAAATACACCAGAAACGTGAAACGGCAGTTTTTTATCAGGTGCTGATGACGGGCACAATCAGACGTTTGATCTTTGCAATTCCATCCCGTATCTCGAAAATCCACAACTGACCAAAAGGTTTCCCCAAAACTCCAATTTTCGCCGATTACGTCGTTGGAGTCACACAGAGATCGTGGTGGAGGAGAGCGAAAAAAATTTTCTCCCGCAAAACTTTTAGGCTGCAGATTCACAAATCACGCCTAATTTCTTACTGCCATTGTCTACCGTTGACTGCGACAAACAATCAATTCCTGCTTTTTTGTGCTTTTCTGCTGACACCGTACTATATTTAATAATTTTCCCAGTGCTCGCTCTCCCTCACTACGAGTCCAGTATATAGCACGCACTGGTAATTAAAAAAAATTTATAGGGCCTAACGCCAATTGCTAATTTAGAGATTTTAAAGATTGAAAGCACCGTTTTCTCTTGTTGATACCGCCAAAATCCCCATTCATAACCACGACTTTGTAATTTTATAGCAGTTTTCCTGTCGCCAGACGATCCCTCCCTCCAGACTGCTTGCACCCCGCATCCACACCTTCTAATTGACTGCCGTTGTGTCTACCCGTTGTTATCACACCGGTAATTTTGTCTCAGTAATCGCCCTCCACATTTTCGTGCCAGTGACCCAGAGAAAGTCGGACCACGAGAAATCCCGTTCTGAGACCGTTTGAACCACTTCAAAGAGCAACCATCGTCGATAGAAGACCGTTCAATCAGGTCGAGATACCAGTGCCAACTCCACCGTACTATCTGGAAACGAGTCCGGCTTTGAACCCACGAGTTTAGCGTGTGTGGTAGTATCAGTTGGTGAGCGCTTAATTGCTTGAACCTCGAATTCGTACCACGGAATATCATACCACAAGTCTAGAATTATAGGCTCTGAATTGTCCTATAAGTTCTAACAAGTGAATAGAACACTCTATTCCAGTTACACAAAGAAATCGCCGAATTGACCTCATAATCATTGTTCCTGTTTCCCCGTTAGAGCGTTATCTAAGTCTTAATTGATTCCGATAGCACATTCGTCCCCAAAGAAAACGAGCAAGAAATCCACTGATATACTTGCAGAAACTGAAGTTCTAGAGGCGACCCATAGCTATCGTTATAGTACTTGAAATCTTTTTGATTCTTGATATACCTTTACAGTAAGATCCCCACACTACGATCTTACTAACTTGAAGTATTAGTCAATAGCTGAGATTCAATATCCTGCTAATTGCAATTACTCCAACCAACAAATCACACCCAACTACCCAACTGTTGTTTAGCAAGAAACTCCTTTTTGTTGCAAAACCTCTTCATTCAACTACTAGTAGTTACACCTCACGATAGTACTTCAATTGTAAAGTACTATATATTTACCATCGTTGACACAGTGTTCTCCCTCATATAACATCAACCTCCCCTAAATCAACGCACATTATGATGCCTCCATACCAACGCACGGAAAGACGTAAGTCTATGGCCGAGAGAAGACCTTCCGTCTCCTATACCCCACCAGTAATTCCCCACTTGGCAGGATTAGAGAAGCCACAAGAACTCAGCTTGAAGTTGGAAGAATGCGATGTACTTATCATGGGTACTGGTCTTGTCGAGAGTATTCTCGCAGCTTCTTTGTCCTGGCAAGGAGTTCAAGTGCTCCATATCGATAATAAGAATTACTATGGAGATTCGTCCTCTACGTTAACCATAGAACAATTGAAGAAATGGTGTATGGAAGTCAACCAAGGACGTATGCAACACTTCCAAGATGCTCAGATCTATGTCCCTGGTGGAAAGACTACAAACAAATTTAAGTCAAAGGATTACGGTATCGATCTTACACCTAAGATCATGTTCTGCAAGTCAGATCTCCTTCTGCTTCTCATAAAGTCGAGAGTTTACAAGTACCTTGAGTTCCAGAGTTTAAGTAACTTTCATGTGTTTGAAAACGATGACTTTTCTCAAAAGATCACCACGCAAACTTCTAAGGAAGACATTTTCACCGATAAGTCCTTATCTCTTATCACGAAGCGTAACTTGATGAAGTTCCTCAAATTTATTCTTACCGATAATAAAGAGCCACAAAAGATGAAAATATTACAAGAATCTTCGAAGTCTCGTATCTCCGACTTCCTTGTGTCTCAATTCTCATTAGAAAAGCCTCAAATTAACGAGTTGGTATACTCCATTGGATTGTGTATGAATGAAGATACAAAGACTCCAGAAGCCTTGGCCAAGATCAAACGTTTCTTGCTGTCCTTCGATGTTTATGGTAACTTCCCAGTGATGGTATCCAAATATGGTGGCCCAGGAGAGATTTCCCAGGGTTTCTGTAGAAGTGCTGCTGTCGCCGGAACTGTCTACAAATTGAACACCGCTCTTGTGGATTACGACCCAAAGCTGAAAATTGCAAAGTTCAATGACGGCAGCCATGTGAAGATCAACGATAAGGTGATTGTTTCTCCATCCCAAATACCCAAATTTTTGCAATCATCGTACAATGAGATAACGTCTCCACTCAAGCAGTTCAGCATTACCAGGCTTATCACCGTTGTACGTAGAGATTGTAAGGAGTGGATGTCAGAACTGGAATCACTGGCTATCGTCGTTTTCCCTCCTCACTCTCTCCCGACAAATAACGACCAAAGTGTACAAGTTATCATCCAGAATGGTGGTACTGGTGTTTGCCCCGAGGGCCAATCCATCTGGTTCAGTCACACCAGCGAGCAGGACTTAAATCGTGCCAAACAGGATTTGGAGAGCGCTTATGGAAAGATGGAGTCGTCATTACTTCGTGAGTCGAATTCAGACTTAGACGATGCATTTGATGACCAAGACTTTGTGCTTTCGGCGCAGGGTACGCCAGTCTTCATCAACTCCTTCAAGTTAGGAGAATCTCTTCTGAATTTTGTACCAAAGGAGAAATTGGAGATTGTATGCAAGGTCGGTTACGTACAGAAAACATACGTTAATCCTGATTTGACTAACATTTTCCATGCTAAGGAAGAAAACAATGTTGTTTTGAAGAATTTGGAAGATGCTGAAAACGATATCGTCTTTTCGAACATGCCTTCAGCTGAGTTGAGTTACGACGGAATAATCGGAGAAGCCAAGTTGATTTACCAAAAGATCACTGGAACAGATGAAGATTTCTTCGATGTAGATTTCGAGGACGAAGACGAAGACGAGAACGACTACGTCGAGGCACACAAGCTGGCATCAACTACCACTATGAAATCCGTAGGTTCTAGCGGAGGAATTGTTGGAGGAGGACCTAGCTCCAACACAAATCTTCATGCACTTAGCTCCGACAATGAAAATGTCATTGAAGACGATAGCGACGACGATCACAATCCATTTGGTGCAGATGAGATGGAGTTATGAACTTCCTTTTCGTACTACATTGATTTTGCTTTTGTCTTCCCATCTGAGCTTTGCTTATTCACATTCGACTGATATGGCAACAAGGACGCCAACGCTTCTGTTATACTAACACTGATAATTTATACACTCTTACCATTTAATAATTCTATTTTTGTTTTCGCAACCATTTGAAGTTGTGGCTGTCCTTTGCCAAATGAGTCAGTTTTGATCTCTTGTTTTTGTTTAATTCTAAAATCAAATACGAAATAACATACGTATATATTGGTTGCTGTACTCTTTATTTATTAAATTTGTTTATTACGATATTCACTTACTTACGTGTACTTGTTGATTGTTTTTGCTTGTTTAATAGTTTGTGAACCTCTTCACGGCGTTCGCTTCTTTTCTGGATTTATATTTTCTTACGGAACAATAATAAATGAAATTTATATAAGATAATGTAGTAACTGATAATGTATGGAGTTAAGACTAGGCATAATAGGAAACAAATGCAATCTTAACAAACGAAGAGATACTTGACGCTTAACCAATCACATAATCTCAGTACATCAGTACATTTTGTATTTCAGAATCCCCTTTCAGATCTTCATGTATTTCCCCACTTACTATTGATAAGAGGTTGCAACTAAAACACATAAAGATGCAAAATGGTTGCATCGCAAGCCGCACATACTACATGTTTAATCACGTGCACACAAAAATTCTCTGCCAATTTTAAGGGCTTCTGCCCTCCCTCAAACAAAGGCAAATTTTTCAGCACTGCACACCATCAAACTTTCTCATACAGAGTTAGTTGAAAATTTTAGAAAGTGTAGCAAGAGGTTCTACCTCTTCTTAAGATTTATAACAGTACTGAGCAGAACCCCTGTCGAAGAAGTCTATTATTATACACTCAAACATGTCTGAAGTTGAACAAGAACAAATTGTCGAAGAAGTTGCCGTTGAACAACAAGAAACCGCTTCCATCTCCATCGAAGATGCCTTAAAGGTTGTCTTGAGAACCTCTTTGGTCCACGATGGTTTAGCCAGAGGTTTAAGAGAGGCCTCCAAGGCTCTTTCTAGAAGAGAGGCTCAATTATGTGTCCTCTGTGACTCCGTCACCGAAGAGTCTATCATCAAGTTGGTTGAGGCTTTGTGTAACGAGCCAGAAGAGAAGATTCCTTTGATCAAGGTCTCCGACGCCAAGTTGTTGGGTGAATGGGCTGGTTTGTGTCAATTAGACCAAGAAGGTAACGCCAGAAAGGTCGTTGGTGCTTCTTGTGTTGTTGTCAAGAACTGGGGTGCCGACTCTGACGAGAGAAACATCTTGTTGGAGCACTTCTCTCAACAGTAAATGTTCTGGTAGTTTATTCTATCGGTTCTTTACTTTGTAAATAAGTGGGCTTCCCAAGTAGTGAAGATTGTATATTATAATATAAAATTCCTATTAAGTTAAAGTTGTAAAAGTACGATGGAAAATGTAATGAAATAGATCCGTTTCGAAGGTTCGAATTGCTGCGTAAATCATACCCCAGCAAAAGCTGTTCACATTACTAATGTAGAGGGGCAAGGAGTATGAACTTCTATAAAAGCGAGCTAACAAGAGAAAAGTAACTTTCACTGATGCTTTGTTTCCACGAGCAAACTGGCCAAATAAAGATAACTTCTTTGGATACTACAATCTCTTTTTCAATTCTATCTATACTGATTACTGAGAATTAGAGCTTGATGCCCTGTCTCATTACCAAATGACTACTCCATTTTTAAGCAGAATTTTTATGACTTCCCGTGTTTTCATCGTGTTCCAAATACTCTTAAGAGCAATATTGACACCTTTTATTCCTTACTTTCTTCTAATATTCTTCCTTATTCCATGTAATCGTACCCTTTTCAGTTGTAACCGTTTTCGCAGCTACGAATGCAAAATCTCCTAATCTCTTATATATGGGGCCTTCCTACTATGATACCTAATACTAGTCAAACTATAGTCTATCTTTTACTACTTTTTTATAAAACTTCCACCAAAGTTCCTCCCAACTCATTTAGACAACTCTAACCAACATCACCCCAACCTTCCTCTGACTCTTCCACAAACCCTACTAACCATTACCATAACCATATAACCCACTACTCTTCTTACTATGGCAATGTATATACCTGCACATACCACTTTTTTTGATGTTCCAGTCCTCCTGCAGATAGAGCATACGTATATCGAAATCAAAACATGCTAGTTTCTTTAGCTTATTACTTCATGTTTAACAACCAAGATGGATCTGGACGACAGAACGGCACGCAAGAAGTCGCGTATAAGGGGTTCAGGGTAAGTATGGAGATTTTTCTGGGCCAATTTGGGTAAAAATTGGCGCTTTTACTGTGGTGTATATACTAATAAACCCTATAGTAAACGTAATGTTCAAGTAGATGACTTCTTCGTGTTGAGTAAACAGCCAACCAAATCGTCTACACGCAAAAAGAGAAGACTCACAGACAGCTTACAGTCGGCATTGAACCACTGGGATAACATTGAGAGTTTACCACGACTCAGAAATCGAAATCCAGATGCCTCGTCTACTAGTAATGATGATTCTACCACTAGTGTAGTGGAGAAAAGAACAGAAACCAATGCCAAACACAAGAAAGGCAAAAAACCACAAAATAAACTTATAGAATCACTACAGAATACTGTAGATAGTCCTGCGGTCGGATCACGTCCACGTACCGATCCTGATGACTCTAATTTCCTAACTCCAGCTCATTTGATTAATCAATCGATATATGACGAAATCGAGTACCCCAGTAACGCCAAACAGGGTAAAGGGAAGAATAATGGCAACGATATAGATGAGCCTATGTTCGACATTGAGGATAATCCAAGGAAAGTTATTAATGCTTCAAAATTTACGAATAAATTACTTACCAACAAGAAAGCAACTCCTTCCAAGAATGCTATTCAAAGCCCTTCAAAAGGAGAGACTCCTAATAGAAAGAGAGGTCGTCCTCCCAAGCCTAAGAGAACCGGCAGACCCAAAAAGACCACAGAAAGTGTATCTGAACGAGCTAAAAAGAATACTGTTGAAGTTGAGGAACAGAGGCCATTAAGAAAGTCTGATAGAAATTCTGGAAGACATATAAACTACAGCGAGCTTCCACAAGAAGATCAGCCTAATAACGATGAAAATTATAATGTGGAATTCACAAAGTGGTTGACGTCCCAATCACTCCGTAAGGGATCTAGACTAAGACAGGTGCTTTCTGGAACCCCAGAAGTTCAAGAAAGGGAAAACACTGAAGACACGGAAGAGGTAGAGTCGCCAAGAGCTAAGATTCAAAGGATCAAGAAAAATGTGCGGCAAAGACAGAAAGTTATAGAGAAGGAAAAGAGCGTGACGAAGGAAAAGAACTTAACAAAAGCACCTGTGAAATCAGCAAGGAATAAGAAAGAAGCGAAGGAGAAAGCGAAGGAGAAAATTGGCCAGGACATCTTACTTCCAGCTGCAGAAATAAGAGTCACACGACCAGTGAGTCCACCTAGGCCAGCAAGATCTACTCCGAGAAGACAAGGTGTACCTGTTCCATTATTAAAGACGAGGCATAACGAAAGGCAGAAACCACTTCATGTTGATATTCAACGGTTGAGAGACGATAATAATAAAGATACATGCCACAAGATTAATACCATTGATGTTCTACGTCACTTGGTGAAGAACTTTGAACCAGAGGCAACTGATTCGACTATAGTAAAGCAAAAGATCATTCAAGAAGACTTCCGTTCCCATTTGCTTCATCAGCTTAGCTACTTAATGGATGCACATTCGTCTATTAATGATATCTCTTCAAGAATCAATGAGGTTAGGAAGTTGAAGAATGAATGCAGAAGCAGAATTTACCAATTGAGACAAGACCATACTGCAGTGGGTAATGAGTTAAATATGATAAGGTCTCAGTATGGACAAGAGAAGGAAAACTTCGAGAGCTTCCTGTCTGTCCACGATGAATTAAATTCCCTCAAAGAACTAGGTGAATCTCGTGGTGAAGGCAGTTCTCAAGGATTGAGCCAGCTCGTCAGTAGTGAACTACTGAGATTATCCTCGGTTGTTAATCCTCAGTCTGGAATTTACAACAAGTTGAAAATTGTCAATGAGAGATTGTCTGACGTGTACAAGGAGTTGCCGTGATCTAAACTGTGACATGGTGATAATTAGTGTATAGAGTATAGAGGTAGGGAACTGGACATTTGGATAGACAATTATATGTAATTATATTGGAAAATACCAATATTTATCTTACCAAGGCAACCTGTAGATGTACGAGGCCAAGTCTACAAATCTACAATCAGTCATAGTTATTATTAATCACTATTATATGAACATAGGCAATATAACGATGGAACAGAATTAAAACAAGAACATACAAATAGTTAAACAACTGTGAAAATAAACTGAAAATGAATGATACCAAAGAAGCAGGATAACATTATGTTATATTATCACAGCATATCTATGCAATATTGATCCGCACTTTAGCGAGCCTCCTCTTAATGATAACGACGAAGTCTCTAGTGATCATAGGTCCAAGAATACAAGAATGATTCCAGGCTTCTGGATACCTAGCGAGCAGAGGTTCTACTCCCACTGTCACTACGTGCAAGCGGACGAGTAGTACTATACATAATGGGGATCGGTCGTCTAACTCTCGTCGGAAACCAATGCCATGATCATTCTGTACAAGTAGAAGAAGAACAACAAGAGGTGGAAACCCAACTTGACGAATGACTCCTTCTTGTGTCTGGACAAAGTTCTGAAGATCTCGGTAGCATCCAATAAGTGGTTCTTGTTGACGAACTTGTTGATGTTGTAGGCCAACAATGGCAAATTGAGCAAGAATGGGAACCAGTAGCCGTTAACCAAGAAGAGGGTGGTGATGAAGGCGTGCAAGCCGGCTTCTGGGATGAACCATGGGTTCAATTTGTTACATAACTCGATTGGGTTAATGTAATCACACTCCAAGTCGGAGTACATGATTGTGAAGAACACTTGAGAAAACAAGTTGATAGCGTTGACTACAACAGCAAGGATGAATAACCTAGAGGGATTAGTTAGTACTGATATATGGCGAGTAGATGTGACGATCCAACATTGTCGGAGCTATTTTCGTCTGCTTTGCTGCCGATGGCTGACAAGGGCTACCAATAAGTGACCTTTATTAACCCTCAATGACGCTTGTCGAGCTCGATTCGTGGTTTTCATTGCTTTCGATTGTGGTTGCACACTCGATCAACGGAGGTTTTCACATCGACAGCGGCGGTACACCGTCCAGTGGAAAAGGCATCAGCGACTGTCAGAAACGGCGCCTTGGTGCTGAACAAGTACTTACCAACTCTCACCGTTCATTTTCGGCAGTTTTGACGGTGGTTTTACAATAGATGTGTGTGGAAAATGACGGCTTAACAGTCTTAAGATCGAGTGTTCTCCTTCTTTCTTTTGAGTTTCGGTTTTCTGATTTTCTGATTTTCGATGGTCGATTTTGGCAGTGCGGGTTTTCCGTTGCGAGTGGGACAAATGGGGGAGGAGTGAGGGAGCGAGGGAGGAGGAAGGAGGAAATAGTGAGAAGTGGTGAAAGAAGTGGTGAGGGAAATAGAGAGGGAAGTAGTGAGAAATGGTGAGAAATGGTGAGAAATGTTGAAGGAAGTAGTGAGAAATGGTGAGAGTGTGTAAGGAAATAGTGAGAGTGTGCAAGGACTAGAGAGTGAGAAATAGTGAGGTACTGTGAGGAAGTAGTGTGGGAGTGCAAGAGAATAGTGAGAGTGTGGAAAGACACAGTAACTGTAAGATTGAAATACAGAGAGAGTGAAATACAGAGACGGTGGAAGGACAGAGACTGTAAGGAAATAGTGAGTTATATGAATGCTTATATAATGAGAATGCGAGAGAATACAGAGAATAGGAAATAGTGAGAGTGACGAGAACCTCCAAGTACACATAGAACAAGCTAATCGTAATAGCATTGACATCACTGTATGGGTGAGGGTATTTCTTATTTAGCGAGTGGTAGACTTCCCTATTGGGGAGGAGGTGCGAGAGAGCGATAAGGAGATGCACTTTAGTAGTAGTACTTGTTGTATAATGTGGATATGATATGAATAATTGTGAGAAAGGTAGTAAAGCTCTATGTTGTATTAATTGAGAACATGCATAGAATAAGGTGTCGTTATCAGAATTGATATCGTTACAGAACCAATCAAATTCATCTCTCTAATTAGCAGCTTTTCAGTAAACGAATACACTTGACGAGAGAATGAATTAATGAGTGCCAAGGAAAGAATGTGCAAATGTGTCATGATGTGACAGCTAGTAGAAGTAATTACAGTCACAGACAATAATACACACCCAGCCAATTAGATATATATATCTTGGCAGGTCAAGAAAAGTAAATATCTAACTGTATATTCTAGTACAATACTAATAACAGGCGACTACTCAGAATGTGGTATTTTGCAACCTCTCAATGTGAATGTGAACCAGCCATTGAGGTTACGATCTTGAATGTTCATGAAAGTACACATTTCGTGTGTTATCGTGTTGTGTGAGAGTAATTCACTTTGGCTGAAATAAGTGTTCTTTATGGTAGTCGATTAATTTGTCTTCATTTATATTATTTGAAGCGAGTTAAGGTTTACTTCTATTAGTCTATCTATGAAAGATATATATTTTAAGCTCCCAATTGTTCTAGTCTATATTTGGGATGAATTCCTCTTATTTGAACCACAGCTATCTCAATGAAATCTCTTCCAATGATCTCTACTTTTGTCGGTTTCCTCTTAAACAAGTTTACTTACCATACGAAGAGACTCTTTGTTCTACATATATAATCTCCCGTCGACCTAATTGACCTCGTTAACTACTCTCAATGCATTTCCATTGGATATCCCTATCTTCAACCACAACTACATCTTCCAACTTACCTCTGAATGGCAATGGAAACAACTCAACATTGCCATACTCTATCAAACTCTCCCACTTCTTCTCTTCTTCGCTATAAAATGCCCTAATAACGTGAATTGGTAAATCTTTACTTGTTTTATCATAGATTATTCCTTGCACCCAATTTCCCAATCGAATCACTTTACCAAGATACTTATCACCTAAAGTCTCAAGGACATAAACTTCAATTGCATCTACTTCTTCTTTAGGCTCTCTGACTTCCAAAGTAGGAGTGTGATGAATGGGGTCCAAAGAACGCCAGATCTCAACGTAATCTTGTACCTTATTGGTATCTGGATTAGACATCACCCCGGTTTCCTTTCTGTCTTCAGAACCTTCTATTTCCGAGAAATCACCGACATCCTCACCCAATTGCAATGGCTGACTAGTGTTTATTGACTTCGAGATTGCAAGCGTATCTATGTGATTCACGAATCTGATTTTTCCAGTATTAGGAATTGGCTGCTCTTCTCCTGCTAAACACCACTGGAAAACATCTTCAAAGTAAGGGATTTTGGCCCCCGCCTCTTGTTTGTAAGGGTACTTGTCCTTAAATATTCTAACGTCTACGTAGTTGTTGCCTGGAGACGTAAATGCCATGGTATGAGATAACTCCTCGGGAGCCTCTGGCGGCCATTGAAGTGAGATTCTTGTTGAAATCACCATTTTATGCTCCACTATTATTAATTACCAACTCACAGTTCGTAACACTGATTTCCTTTCTCTTCAACATTATCACGAATTCACCAGCTTTTATATATATATACAATGGTGATAAGTTATCGTGCTGCGGAACCTTCTTCCTAATCGGGTGATTTGCGCTAATGCCAATTTCTCAGCCATACATTAATTGTAGCCATATACTCTAACCTTTTATCTATTCCTATATATATATTCTATAAAACCGTATTTTCTATACGATCTCGGACATTTCGTCCAGATTCAACCTTTCCCGCAAGACGGTTCGCTTCTCGTCGCTTATATGGCCACCGTCCAAGCGGCTCAAATGACGGAAAAAGTTAATTAGCAAAGTCTCATAGTTTAAACGACGTTGAACTTTCACTGCTGACTCGGCAGAAAGCTTGTTAACAAACATGGAGTCCCTCTCTGTCCATTCATCTACTCCCTTGCTGAGCGATTTATAGTGTATAGCAAAGCTTTCGATATCATCTAATGTATCCAAATGGATAGGACTCTTGTCATCAAAATTCTGGACTTTTGTGAATTCGAGTTCATCTGGACTGAAAACATAAGGATACAAGTCGATATTGCACAAATTGAGCCTCAAATCCAATACTCTCAATGTATTTCTGGAACCGAGTAATCCTTTAATTATAGTTTCCGTCTTTTGAATCTTATTGCTGACCAAGTAAACCTTTCTCAAAGTGCTAAGTTTTGAAAGTCCGTCAATACTCTCTAACTTGTCGAAATTTAAGTTTAATTCTCTGACATTAGGAAAGATGGATGCAAAAGAATCAGGGATGCCAGATAATCCTAAAGCTGAAAGTTCTAATTGATTCACATTTAAAAAGGGAGTCACTTGATTAAGCAAATTACTATGCAAGTTTCCAGATAAGTCCAAATGCTTAACATCCCTAGCGCATCGATAAACCTCATCAATCACAGATCTGCTATGCTGTGATTTACACGACAACTCGTCTAGGTTGGCAAGTTTATGTAGCCCAGCTACACTTTCCAATAAATTTCCATCCATTCTTAAGACTCTTAAGAAAGGATAAACTTCCAAATCAAGCTTTTTTAGATTATTGAATTTCAATAACAACTTCTTCAAGCGCATATGCTTGGTCTTACATCCAATGTCGATAAGTTTATTCTCATTGAGATTCAAGATCCGTAAACTTCCTAAAGATTCAATTCCCGATATCGACAGAAGAGAGTTTTCTGATAAATTCAAATCTTGTAAATTTGGCAAGTAGTAGTTTTCGAAATTCAAAGTACCTGTAAACTTATTCTGAGATGCATCAAGTTTCGTGAGATTTATCAAGTTTTGTAAGCCTCCAAAGGATTTGAGGACATTCTTTGAGACATTCAACTCAGTGAGGTGAATATTTTTACTGAAATTGGAGAGATTGACTAATTGATTACACGATACATTCAAATACTGAAGATCACGGAATTGTGAGAATGGTGTAATATTCTCAATCTGATTTGCAGTCAAATCAAGTTTCAAAATAGTCCTGGGTAACCCTTCTAAGTATTTCAAATTATTTTGGGACAAATCGACGTTTATGAGATTCGGTAAGAATTTTCTCAAATCCTTGACGCTTTCCAACTGATAATTTGACAATGGAATCTCATTCACATCTTCCCACGGTAAATCAATTGTTTCGTCAGCTGAAAGTATTTCATTGATGATAGATACTAATTTCTTATGAGTTTGCGAGAAAGTAATCTCGTCTATCTGCGAAATTCTAGTGACTTCATCCAATTGAGGGCTTCCAGTCCTTTCCATATCCAGGTCATGATGGGGTAAGTGAAACGAAACTTCTAGCTTACTATTATTGCGTTTCCTCGGCCCACTGTTTCTAGGTTTTATAATGCTATGATCTGCCTCTAATCTACCGTTTTTAGTGTCAGTTTCATGATCATCGGTACTAGTTACTAAGTCTTCAATTGAGTCCAAGCTTCCCTGATAATTCTCCTTGTTCTCATTAGTTACCCATTTCTGATTCTTCACATCAAGAACCATATTGTCATATGCAAGGGGCAAGTCTACTCCTGGTTTTATTCTTCCTCTTATTACTCCATTCGAGTTGGTATTTCTTTCCTTTATTACATCAGAAGGTTGAGCGACACTCTGTGGCAATTGTAGTTGAGAAGCACGCTTCCACTTGATGAAGTTCTGAATCTGTGACAAATCCTCGCTCGTAAGATCCATGTGGTCTATGGATATCTCGGAAACGTCTTTCGTCACTTTTTCTTGGTTCAATTTCAGCTTAAGTCGATCATTCTCTAATTGTAGCTTTTCTACAACTTCACGTAATTGCTGCGATTTGCTCTCATCCAATGTCATGTTCGCCAATCTTTTACTGACATCATCTGTTGCAATAGAATGAGTTTGAGAATAACTCTTCGTTGGCCTTTGAATCGCTCTTGGCTTAGAGCGGTTCTCAAAAGCAGAAGGAGGTTCATTATCCTCGGAAAAGTCTTCAAATGTATACAAACTATCATTTTCGATGTCAGAGGCATTATGTAAATTCGATGATGACACTTGTGGTATTGAGGTACCATCGTTGTTCTTGGAGCTGTGATCAAATGATGTGAAGTCATTATTTCCGGCATCTGAGTTGAATTGATGATACTTGTAATCTGAACTTTCATCGTTGAAGTCTGTTGTAAATGATGACTGATCATCTTGGAAGACTGGATCGTCTTGTTTACCTACTTTGTGACTTTTAGGAGTTGAAGTTGCAGTCGTGTGAGCATTGGATATGGATCTGAAAACTTCATCCTGTGATGGCCTGAAGCCACGCTTCTTAATGTTCTTGAAAATATTATTAGCATTCTGCTTGAACTGCTCATCCGTATAGTGCTTGTCCTTTGTAAAATTTTTGATCTTCAAGCGAGGCTGCTCATCAGGTTCATTCATATACTTCACTTCTTCTGTATGCTCTATTTCGTCTACCCCTTGTGGCACTTGTGGTAAAGGAGGAGTCTGCTGGTGTATCTTCTTTAATACACCAGTGAGTTTCTCTTTCGTATATGTGTCATAGTTATTGGCGAAAAGCTTCAATGGCGACTCTGGATTGTTTCTAGGGTACTTAAAATCCTGTTCATTTAATTGCTCTAAAATCTTTCCATTCTCCTCGTGTTCTTTGTTTATATCCTTTAATTGTTGGTGTGATATCGTTGCCATCGGCGTAGAGAACGTTGAAGAAACTGAATGATCATTGGGATTTATATTATTAGCATGTTCTGACTTATCATTGTGATTTGATTCAAGGGACAAAAATATGTTTTGTAGATTTGGCTGCAGCTTTTTCTCTTGTTCGTAGTCTTGTGCAGCTTTTCTCCACATTGGTGTTTCCAAGGAGTTGAATTTGGAATTATGCAAAATTGTGTTTCCTGACGCAAATTCAAGGTTTAGGTCTAAATCATTTAGCTGTTGCAGTTGTAACAGGCTCTTCTTGGTTATACGAACTGAAGAAGAGAAATCATTTCGCGGCTCATCCAACGACCACTTATCCTGCAACTCGGAAGGCATCCAATCGGGAGTGTCATTGCTATGCACATTGCTAGAATGATGGTTAGCATTATAAGTATTGAAAATGTTTGAAGTGTGGTTGTGGATATTGAAATTGCTGTTGCTTTTAGTATTGCCTCCATTTATGTTGCTTCTTAGAGTGGAAGTCTTGATTGGAGGTGTATCATTACTAGTATTCTCGTTTTCATGTTCCTGAATGAGGTGGTCATTTCCTTCTGGCTGTATGGTATTTTTCAAGCTCGTACCGCCTATCGTCTGCTTTGTTTTTGCATTTGGATGGGATTTGTATTTAAAGGTGTTGGGTATGGAATGTAAAGGTGAGTCCAATGTGTTGGCAGTATCAGGAACATTCGGAGAGTCATAAATCATTTCATTTGTATCATTCACTAGGTGATTCTTATTCGAATTCTTGAAGATTGCGTTTGAGCTATTCAAGTTATTGAAGTCATTGACTCTATCTTGCACGATGCCAACATTAGCTTTCTCGATTGGATGTATTTTTGAGGGAAGTTCTGTTCCACCTAAATTCACTGCACTTGAATCATGGTCCATCTCGAACCGAGTATTTGGAACATACGAGAGTTTTTCTTGGTACTTCGAGGGTTTTATATATTTCAGCGGAGATTCCTTCAGCAACATTGAAGTTAACTCGTGTTGGTCAGATGGTCCATCAGATTTCTTTTCCAGGGACTCCTCTTCTATTGGATTTAACCGTTGATTCTTAAATCCATCATTTGGTTGAACTGGGGAGTTTCCAACATTGCTTGAGTCTGCTATAGGCATTTCTGATCCAATGATAGAGTTGTCAGTTTCTACCTGAGTAAACTGGAACGAATTGTTGGGAGACGACTCGTCAAAGTGGGTTCCAATGGGAAGTGGTGACATCTCGTTCTTGGTTCCCGACTTTTCGCCGTCAAAAGTCGACGTTTGTACGGTTGAAACGCTTCCATGAAGCACCTGATCACTGACCTCAGTGTCTCTTATAAAGCGACGGATATTCATGCCACCACCCGAAGAACTCGGGTTAGATGACGAGTCCAGAAGCTGTCTCTTTTCCATATCAAACGGACCGCTTCTATGTACTTTCTAGTGGCACTTAAACGACTTGAACTAAAGAAGAAGACCTTGCCGCTGTAGTTATTCACACTTGATACCTGTAATACACCATCAATTTATTGGCAGCCGTTCTGTTTACTTTTGTTTACATGTCGTAAGCTGTAAAATGGGCAGACAGGAAGTAGATCTAATTGCAGGTTATGATCTGGGTGTCACAGAGGATTTTGTGGAGTGCGGTAGACGCACGAATTTGCAGCTTGGTGGTGGTTGTAGTAAGATAGCTAATGAGTATTGGGGTTGTATTAAAGACAAAGTTAAAGATATGGTGATGTGGGTGATAGAAATAAGGTGATGAGGAGATTTATCTGTTATTTATTGTGAGTTTATTGGGGGTAAATTAACTGAATTATTTTCGTATTTCTCATTAATATATGACTACACTCAGATTCAGTAAGTAAAGCTATCGAATAGGCCCAAAACTCAACCCCATTGGATTAGAAATCCAAATCGGCCATTTCTTACAGTACTACTACGTGCATAATATATCCCCCAACATCAATATTCCTCTATTTTATCGCCTACTATTAACTTTAATAAACCTCCCAAATCCCCATTTCTTCGCATCCCGATTGCCCTGGCTGCAACAAATTCCCCCCATCAACACCACCACCAGAGTACTCTTATCCACCCCCAAATTCCATTTCTCGTGAAAAATTCTCTCCAATATCCCCCATTTCCATCTCATCCCCCATTTCCATCCCTAACGGCACAATCCCCCGTTTCGTGGCCACAACAATAGCAGCAATTATCCGATCTCTAGCCGAGCGCATCCCGCTGCAGCATAACTCGGGATTTTTTCCTTAACTATGCGGGTTTGTTCCAGTGATACTTTCCACGCTACCAGAGAACTTGCACTGACAGCTATTATCATAGTACAACTAACCAGAAAACACCACCGTCAAAAGCAGCAAATTAGTCAAAAAAATCTCAAAAAAATCCAATATATACGGGGAACCACCTCTAACAACTACAAAACCCCTACAATTTCATCAATTCCTCTATTTCTTCATCCCCAACCCTCAACCTCTATGCTCCATTCTCTCCCTATCGCTATCTCCCTGCTACCCCGAGACTGTATGTAGCCAGGCGGTTTCCAGGCCTACAAAATTCGAAAAGGCGCTTAGCTCTTGACTATAGTCAGACAGTGGGTTGTTCTTTCGTTACATCATTACACGGTGAATCGCCCACAAGTGTCATTTGTACAGAGTTGTTCGTCGAAGCCTGGAGCATCCACGAATTCTGTTGCAACTGTTGTTTTCCCTTGTTATTGTTGTTTTTCTTTGTGTTTAGTGATCACTCGTCCCGTTAATTCTGGCTCCATTGATCGTTTCCCCTTTTTCCTCCAAATCCACAGCGATTTCCCCTAGAAACAACGGCGGTGAACACAAATCGCCCTACCAGCATTTGCATCAAACAACGCCCGTCTCGTTGTCAGAACCCTCTGCCGTTCAGCACTCAATCCCGGCAGCATCCGTCGTCCACTGTCACTGCACTAGCGACACCCTTAGCTTCCCCATACTTTTTTCATAGTGAGATCAGTGCGCTTCTAAGCATTGGTGAGATTGGAGAGTACCACAACAGAAGCCAAGATATTCGAGTGGGACCAGCATAGACGATCGGAATTGCTCTAGCAGTCGCCTCATAACATCGGTCTGAGGTGAAATTTCGATTTCACAGTAGTACCGTTGCTGGTAGATATAACCATTCGTTGGGTATTTGAAGTTCCAAAGGACTTCAACTTTTCAGTCGCTCATTCATACAATTGGCACTCTATTAGAACACCACAAGACGTCAATCATTGTCGCCTCAAGCCGGAATCTGGCCATTCCTTCATTGCTGTTTTCGTTGATAGTTTGTTGCATTTAAGTCTGCTTTCATTATCGGAAATTACCAATTGTCATCAGTATCGGTGATTTGGAAATTTTAGTATCTACAATTGAGGTAATCGATCTCCTTGTCTTAAATCGACATTCATATATCATAACTAAGTCATATCATGTCATTCTTGGCCCAACTGGAGGAAACAGCTGAAGGCTCTTCTCAAAACCCAAACCCACTGGTGGCTCAGCCACCTCCGAACCCTCCAGTACCTCAACCTCCAGCTAAATCAACAGTTACAGGACCCACAAAAATACCAGTCAATGCAAACACCACTACATCTTCTACAGCAAGTCACCAACACCAGCAGGAGCAGGAAATGCTCCTGAATTTTGCCATTCCCAATCCTCCTATCTCCACTCAACAATCCAGTGTAGCAGCTGAGAAAGAACACTCGGGATCGGAGAACTCAGGCGACGTATACCCACCTAGGACTCTTTGGATGGGTGATTTGGATCCTTGGTTAAGTGAGGGTGGCATTGCTGATTTATGGTGGAAAATCCTTCAGAAGAAGGTTACAGTTAAAATAATTAAACCAAAAACTAGTAAGCCAGATACAACATACCAAGGCTTGTCCCATTCTGGATACTGCTTTGTGGAGTTTGAAACATTTGAAGATGCTCAGTTAGCACTTGGCTTGAATGGTCAATTGTTACCAGATATAGCCATGCCTTCTCAACAACATTTCCCTAACAACCCCGACAACCAGAAGAAATATTTCCGGCTCAATTGGGCTAGTGGTGCAACACTCAGTGCTCCTATAGTGCAAACTCCCGAATATTCTTTGTTTGTGGGTGATCTCTCAGCGCTGACCACTGAGGCACACCTTTTGGCTTTCTTCCAAAAGAACTTTCCTACATCCATTAAGACAGTCCGTGTCATGACTGACCCCGTGTCTGGAAAGTCCAGATGCTTCGGTTTTGTTCGTTTTACGGATGAAAGAGAACGTCAGAGAGCTTTAGTTGAGATGAATGGTGTTTGGTTTGGAGGAAGACCGTTAAGAGTAGCCCTCGCAACCCCTCGTAACAACAATCGTGGCAAGTTCCAGAACCAAAATCAAAACCAGAATACGAACATTCAAGGCAATTACTACGGTAATGATCCACAGCAGGAAATTATGTATATGCAACCACCTCCACAGATGAGAGTCGAGTCTCCTTATGGCTATTATGGTGGTCCTCAGATGCCACCTCCTGGTCCTTATGACCTTCAAAATGAATTGGATGCGATGAATATGGAAGCCGGAGGAGTTCCTTTGGGAATGAAGTCACCTCTTCAACCTCAGAATGTTCAACCACAACCATTTACTGATCCTAACAACACGACTGTGTTTGTGGGTGGACTTTCATCTGAGGTCACTGAACCAACGTTGTTCACTCTATTTAAACCTTTCGGTATCATCCAGCAGGTTAAAATTCCGCCAGGAAAGAATTGTGGATTTATTAAGTACTCTACAAGAGAAGAAGCTGAGGAAGCCATAGCGGCTATGCAAGGCTTTATCATTGGAGGTAATAGGGTGAGGTTGAGTTGGGGAAGAGTCTCTATGAACAACAAAAAATTCCAGCAACAGCAACAGCAAGTAGCTCATGCCGCTCAAATCCAGGCTGCTGCTGCTATGTCTATGGGTATGGACCCAACTGGGGCCATAGCTGCAGCCGCAGCAGCTGTTGCTGGCGGTTATCCTCCTCCTATGCCAGGAGCACCTCAAATGGGAGGTTTACCTCCACCGTTAGGAATACATCCTCCACCTGTTCCACCTGGACCCGCTTTTCAATCTCCTTTAGGTCAAGGGCAGGCAGGTCCTCAAGAGTCTGATTATGAGAAAAGTCACAGTAGGGATAGATCAACGTCATACGATGATTCGCCAGGAAATAACTCTAACATTTCTCCACAGTATTATATGCCTATGCCTCCTCCTCCGCCTGGAGCTGAGTACAACATGCCTCCACAAGGACCACCACCTTCCCAGGAAGCACTTATCAAAGCTATGGGTGGAATGAGCTTGCAAGGAGGTGGGGATGGTGGCGAGCCTATTGAGGGGTCTGAGTTATATTTAAATGCTCCATATATGGCCCCCAGATATGGTGGCGGCTATCCTATTCATCCTGAAATGCAATTTCAAAGATTTATCCCATCACCTCAACAGCAGTATCCACCTCCTCCTCAGCAGCTACTGGTGGATGAACCCGAAGATGACGAGGGTGAAAGTAGAGACGTATGATAGAGATGATCTATTATTATATTCGGATATGTTGTCTCTACTTGAATATTTATTTCGTTGTTGCTATTCATCTTCATTGATACCAGAGTGAAGATTTTCTTTGCCTACTTCGGTTAGCTGTTTTATATATTCCAGCGTTTGACCGTTCCATTTCTATTATCTCCATCACTATTACCATACATTACAATATGCAACTCCCGCAATTCAAATTGGCCTTGATGGCCTGCTCTAAGCATTTATCGAAGCCTGCTTCGTCCCATTCGTTTCATTTTCATTTGTTGTCTCCCATTCCGTTCCTGTTTGTTGATGTTTGATCTGTTTGTTGTAATAGCTCCTGTTGGATTTAATTCTCTTACGATGAAAGCGTTTTTGTCGATACTATTTGTTCATATCACTTTTTTGTCTGCTTACTATCTTGTTTGTTAGTTCATACACCGGGTACGAGAAAGGAAAACGGGGAATCTTTTTCTTATTACTGTTATCGTTTTGTTATCAACAGTAAAGAGGGTGTCCTCTTGTATTCCCATCACGCTTAAAAGATTATTAACTTGTTTCAATGGTTATTTGATTTACTTCTATATATGTTTGTTCTTTGTTTTTATGATACATATACGTCTAAAGTGAATATTTGTAGGAGTGTAAAGTGAAGTTGAGTAATGGTGCCGTTTTTCGGTATTAACTTTAATGGTTAGGCTTTCAAAGGAAGAAAATAGAGCCGTCTCTTTGTGATCTTCTATAAATGATTTGTATTTTCATCTATAATGCTTCTTGGCTCTGATATCGTTGGTCCCTACTAGCTCCTCTAGTCACATATATGTCTACGCTACGTCTTCTTTACGCCACGTTGTTACTCTTCCATTCTGTTCAGCCCTTACTTAATTAGTACCTAAATGACTGGATATCCGTACTACTACTAGAAAATACATAAATGTACAGCAAACATCATTAAAAGCATTCCAATACGGACTACTTCCTAGGCATAACTTTCAATTCTATTCTATTTATAAACTATTCCGTGGTACTTTGTCATCTATTCTCATAAGTTAAGAAATGGCACTAAACGAGCCTCTACTGTTACTGTCAAGGTATAGTGGGAGGGGTGATCAACACAGCCAAATCACGCTGGAATCCCTTCAAACAAAGCTAGACATACTCAAACGTACTCTATTACCTTACTGGGATATCTTTTTACCTTATATTCGCCAATAAGTGCTCCTTTGACCCTATTCCTTTGGCTTAGTTGCAGCCATGACTGCGAGAAGTGCGATTCTGTTGAGACGGAAATGTGGCACAGCCAAGAGGGTCAAGGAATAAGGGCACAACCATGTCTAGAATGGCAAGAAAGCGTTTGAAGAGTCATACGGTCATTCACTACGGCTAAGTTTACAGTGGCAAAAAAGTCTGTGCTTCTTCGGCCTGTTTTGGAGTGTTTTGTTAAATGTGTTTATTAGGAATTAGATAAGAGTACGAAATGGCCGTACGAAACAGAAAATCGGTTGATTGACTCATCCGAAGGCGAAAACAGACAAGAATATATGGGATAACTGGGATCTAGAGGAGCTGTGATCATCCTTATTCATCTACGTTGATGCTGAACTTTTACTCGTGCCAGCATTAATGGGACACCTGTTCTTGTTACACCTTGATAAGTGATGTCCACCTCGCTACATGGCTACAAGTAAGATTCATTTCAATAATATAAATTTGTCAGCATAAATATAGAATAACAACTATCTAATAGTTAGCCCCGTGAAGAAAAATCGTAGTAAACCTGAAACAACAAAGGAAAACGCAGCTGTTTAACCGTAGCAATAAAAATAAGTAAAAAGGACTAATAAAAGTAGGAAGAAAGACAGCGGTCGATAGTGGGCCAATAATAGTACATCGATATACTCATCGTTAGTTCAAGCAGAACAGCTGATAGTAATGTATAGCCATATCTGTAGCGCCAGGTATTGGCGGCTGTTCGGATTGAATCAAGTCAAGCTCGAAACCGCTTAGGATCTCTCACCTCTCAATCTTCTAGCCAACTGGATGTCCTTCTTCTGGATAGTGACTCTCTTGGCGTGGATAGCACACAAGTTGGTGTCTTCGAATAAAGAGACCAAGTATGCTTCAACGGCTTCTTGCAAAGCACCGATAGCAGAGGACTGGAATCTCAAGTCGGACTTGAAGTCTTGGGCGATTTCTCTGACCAATCTTTGGAATGGCAACTTTCTGATCAAGAGTTCAGTGGACTTTTGGAATCTTCTAATTTCTCTCAAGGCAACGGTACCTGGCTTATATCTGTGAGGCTTCTTGACACCACCAGAGACTGGGGCGGACTTTCTTGCGGCCTTGGAGGCCAATTGCTTTCTTGGTGCCTTACCACCGGTAGACTTTCTTGCTGTTTGCTTAGTTCTGGCCATGGTTGTGGGATGTAGAACGAAACGGAAGAAAATCAGGAGAAAGAAAAAGACCACCAAAAGAAAAACATCTACAAAAAAAACTGCCAACGGGCAACCGTCTGCTACAAATACTCAGGACCAAAGCAACAGGAAATGGATGATGTTTTGAAGAAAAAAGAAAAAATGGCTCAACAAGGGCAATTAACTAAGCAGGGGAAAAAAGGGTGAGCCCAGAGGGATGGTGGGATGGTGAAACAGTGAGAACATGGAAGGAGAGGGGATGTGCGAAGACGATGGTCAGAGGAGGGAAATAAAGGGAACAGGGCGAGGGAGAGATGGGAAACCACGAGTGCGGATGGGCAGGAACAAGGAAGCAAGTGAGGGAGGGAGAGTGGGAGAGGAAGAAGGAACGAACCACTGGGTGAATATACAGAATATACAGAATATACCGTGGAAGGAACATAGGAACATAGGAACATAGGAACATGGGAAAGCGGCGGGTGATCAACAACAGTTGACTATGAAACAGGGAATCTACTACCAAGAGCCAAGCCAAGAAAGAGCCAGTATCCAGTATCCAGTATCCAGAAGAAGCCAAATTCAAGAGACACTACGAAGTACCAACAACGAAGTCATTATAAGAACAGAAGGGTTCATATGTAGGAGCGAGATTGGAATAGCCACTAATAGCCATAGCCATAGCCATAGCCATAGCCGTAGACTGTAAGGGCAACAAATACAAATAGAGAAAAGCTTATGATAGTGGTTTCCCAATGTGGCTACTAACATAACTAACACAACTACCTAAGCAAACGCACCTAACAGTGTCAAAATCAACCGGTTCCAGAGCAACTATCAACCACTCAACATACACTCATTTGGATTCTGGTCACGGAAAACTCCACCAAAGCTACTAACACCTGCTACCACCTACTACCACCTACTACCATAAGGAGTGTGTCTCCGAGGATCCAGTCACAATACACAATCAGTCTCCATTTCTATGCCCGAACGAATATGCATTCCACCTGGCCCCACGAATTGCAACATCATCGGGAAACTATCACCAAACGGCTGCGTATGTCCGGGACAGCAGTCACCAGAAGCCCAGTTGATGCTTGGACCAATCACCAATGCTCTCTCGCCTCTAGCTCTGGCCTTTCACAGGCTCAAAGCCACGAATTCCAATGGAATAGGAGTCTCCACACCGCAACAATGGAAGAATCTCTTGGTTCTTGCAATCGATCCCTACTCCACCAAGAATAGAACGCTACCGCATCTGAATTTGATGGAATCTCTCAATGGAGCCGCTGACGTAAGCTGCCAATCTGTCCTGCCTTTATATTACTTGCTGGAACAAGCGAAGTTGTGGTTTCTACCCGTTCGGGTAAATTGTATTTGCACACTGTGTAGATTCAGACGGCAAAGGAATCCAAAAATGGACCAACCAAAGTTGCTGCAGACTTCGTTTTTCGCCGTCTTAGATAAGCGAGAGTAGCGTGCTATGTGTCACGTGCAATGAAGTAGATTGAAGAATACCTATCTTTGGAGGTATTCAAAGGACAAGGTCTACTTTATAGTTGGTACTTCTTAGTAGGATTTGTAGTTGAAGTTGTAGTACTTATGGATAACTAATGAAGCGTATCAAGTTCTAATTTCATTAAAGAGTTTTCCGTACCTTTTATACCCCTCATCGTGCAATTTCACTAGTTCGTTCTCTTGAACGATTCTCTAATATTACTGGCCCCTGTAGCTTTCAGAGTATCTTCATGACTATTTGGATACACAGTTTGAGGCTTCGGAGCTGATGTCTGGTGGAAAGTTAGATGGTACTGAGGGACTGTCTCTACTATTGGAATTCTATATTTTATTTAAATTTCACAATGTTCTCAATATTCTGAATATATTTTTGTTACAGATCAGTAAATCAAGAAGATTGGAGTTACTGAACTGTAGACTTACTCTTACTTGTATTAGAGCCTAACGGGTATCCTTTTCTTCCCCTGGTCTCCTTCAATAAATATGAATATAGAATTAATCTGTATATAATAAACGTAAAAGTATAGATATATAAATGTGTATAAAATACAATGCAATGGTGATAGTCGTCTTCGTCTAAGCGAAAACTGAAGGTTCTAAGTAGTAGTACGTTTCGTGTTTCGTTACTAACCAATACTATTACTTTCCAACCGTGGATCTACCGGGTTACCTCTTTAGGTCAAAATTGCTCTGAGCCTAATAATATAGGCCTGTTGTTTTACTCAATGACTGTTGTAAGGAATGAAGGTATCCAAATAATGTAATCTCTAATACCTGTGGTATACTCCTGCCACTAACTTAGTTTCTGTACCACAATCTGGTAATTCTGGTCTTCATCATCTTCTTTTGTAACTGAAACACACCATACATCAAGGCCTCGGCGGTTGGAGGACAACCTGGAACGTACACATCGACTGGAACAATTCTATCACAGCCTCTGACTACGGAGTATGAGTAATGGTAGTAACCACCACCGTTAGCACATGAACCCATAGAAATAACCCATCTAGGGTCAGGCATTTGATCGTAAACCTGTCTTAAGGCTGGGGCCATTTTGTTGGTAACGGTACCGGCGACAATCATGATATCAGATTGACGGGGCGAAGCTCTGAAAATGATACCCAATCTATCTTGATCGTATCTTGGAGTAGAGACATGCATCATCTCCACGGCACAACATGCCAAACCGAAGGTGACTGGCCAGAAGGAGGACTTTCTAGCCCAGTTTGCAATGGCATCCAACGACGTCAAGGCATAGTCGATAGGAGCAGATGCGGTTTTTTGCGAAATCAATGGGAAGTCTTCTTGGAGAGTCTTTGGTGTCAAGTCCTTGGACGAGATATGACGGACGGAAGCGTACTTCACTATGGAGAGAGGTTGGGTTCTGCCGAGCGACGCGATAATGGATTTTCTGGACAACGCGTACATCCTGGTATATCTATGTATGCAATGGAGAGAAGACGCTACTGAGGAAGACTTGTTGCTGAACAATAAACACACTAGATGTCTGTGTTCTTTGTTGTATCGTTACTTGTTTCTCATTAGTTAATTTTTCTCACTGCAAAAACGAGAGGTTTTGATCAGCAAAAATTTGGCCGCGCTGATTGGATGGATGTGTGCAGGCGAGTATGGGGAGTGAGTGAGTGAGAGTTGGGAGCGTTTAGTGAGTGTTTAGTGAGAGTGTTTAGTGAGAGTGTTTAGTGAGAGTGTTTGTTAGTAAGAAGTGTTCTCACATAAAACGTTCTCAGTGTTTTAGTGAGATCGTACTGACTTCATAGTGAGTGTGTGCTGCTTAGTGAGAGTATTCTTTAATAAGTGTTTTTTGCTTAAGTGTGTTTCTCAGTTAGTACGTTTCTCAGTGAGCAGAGATTTGTTAGCGAGAGTATCTAATGAGATGGTAGTGAGAGTACTTGTTAGTGCGGGTTTATAACAATTAGTGATTGTAGTTCTGTTAAGTATACTTGTATATATTTGTAAAGAAGTCTTTGATTGTTGATTATATTTGATATATCCGCTTCTTTTACCGCTTAATGTGAGAAAACCGAAACATTGGAAACTTGCTCCAATAATGATAGTAATTCTGCTGGTGGGGGTACAATCAGTATTGATTATTCTTCTCTAATTACATTGTCTAGTTACTGAGCCAGTATTGAGTGAGAGTTGCCACTACGGAAGCAAAGGAGAAGTCTATTCTATCAGAAATTATATTACTATAGAGCTCATTCTTCAAGTTTCCTTTCTTGTGTAACTCCGTGCCTTCCATTTTACATCTATGTGCTTCCCTGTCATCAATTCTTTATGGGAATTAGCGAATTTGCACCCAATTCGATGATCTCTATAAACCTTCCTCCACTGATGAAAAGCAATACTCTAAATTTAATTATTTCATAGCTCTTTACGGTATCACTACTTCTGTCGTCAAAGGTTGAACACTGACGACAAGGAGGAGACTTTGACAGAACAGAATGTAGAAAATAAGTAGCTTGTATCGTAAGAGCGCCGATTGGAAGAGGTCGACTATCAGATACCAGAATAGGTTAATTAAGAATGCCAGTATCGTTCTTACAGCGTCAAGAAGACTTTTAAGCTGAACTCTGAAAAGTATGAAAAGCATTATGCTGTGACTTGGCAATAACCGGTTAATATGAGCCACTCAAGGAAGAAGAGTATGAATTTCATTGTGGTTACAGACCACTCCATTCTTGGCTGTGGTACTATCCATACTTTGTTATGCTACATTTAGATGGTGTTGTAAATGTATGGAATGGCAGCCATAGCGATTAGATAAATTTTGATATGCCATTAATCGTATATTTTGATTATTTGCGATATTTATAATCACGGAATGGTTTGATAGACATGAAACGAACAGTCAATAGTACCAGATTCTCGTCTTTATCATTTGAATAAGGCTCCCGGACTGACCTTCATTTTACTGTGTCATTCTTTTTAGTCAGTAATAAGCAAATGAAGCTGAAAGAATAGGGATGGCATCTCGAAATTGGACATGAATACCAACTATCGCTTTGTCAAAGATACGTGGTATATTTTCAGGTAATGCAAGTATGAATGATGTGAAGTTTTGATGGCGAACCGTGTTTAGAATGCTTGAAGAAGTGACCCTTTCACTACTTTTTGAATGAGATGCCCGCCCTTACAAAGAGAGGCTCCTTCTACCTACTGGATGATATCCTCAAGATAATCCTTGATCTTCTCCAAGATCTCATCTTTGACCTTCTGAGGAACCAATTCCTCGGCTTTTGGCTTGACGAACGAGAACAACTGGTCAAAGTTCTGAGTACTGTTATCTTGCAACTCTCGGTTCGCCAACTGCGATACCTTGTCGAACCACCCGGATTCGTATAATTGGAGTTTTAACTGCTTGTTGATGATGTCGTAATTACCCGACGATATGAGATGTTCTTGTATCTTGGACTTTATCTGGTCCAATTCCTCCAGCTGTTGGGTCATTTTAGATTATATTGTATGTATTATGAGAGATGTCGACTAGCTCGAACAACTATACTCTCTATTAATGAAGATCTATATGATATATAACACAAATAGTCTTCTCTTCAAAAGCTGACTTCTCACAGACGCTACCACAAAAAAAAGAAAACCGCACTGCAATCACCAAATAACTTCTATTTATATTATACAATATGTTTTAACTCATTAATATTATTTTTAGGTATATAAAATCATTACTGACTCACGTCGTAATTAACCCATCAGAGGAGTAATGTATGGTTTCTTGTGAGTGAGTCTCTTTAAACGATTCAGTAGCTGTATGAAGGCATTAGTTGTGTTTTTAGAGCTCTTGCTATCATTCAATAGATCTATGAAGGTAAGTAATGTATGGTTTCTTATGAGTGAGTCTCTTTATACGATTCAGTAGCTGTACGAAGGCATTAGTTGTGTTCTTAGAGCTCTTGCTATGATTCAGTGGATATATGAAGGTATTCGTTGTAAAATTGCTGAGCTCTTATTATGATTCAGTGGATCAATGAATACATTTCTTGTTGTTTCTCTGGTCGATAGGAACGATACAATAGATCGATGAATGCATGCATTCATGTTTTTCTTATAGTCTAACTAAAACTGTAAAGTAAATTTGGTGAACTCAATACAATTTTGCAAAACCAAACCTGTGATTTCTCGAGTAGAAGTAATCGGTTGGTATTAGTATGACAATAAAATTTCTAAAAGTTCACGGCTATGTCTTCATCTTCGGCATCATTAAATTTATCATTTGGGCTACATTTAATACGTCAATTATTATGCATTAGGGAATAAACTACCCATTATAGAATATACGTAACCATTATTACGACAAGTTCTCGGCAGCTTTGGACATCAGGAAGTCTTTAGACTTCAAAGTTCGGATTAAAAAATTGGGGAATGGTACACCGTAAGCTGAACCTACTCCACCGTTCTTACCAATAGGAACAAGCAAAATATTACCCCATTTCTTGTAACCTTTGAGAGTAACGGTGGAGTTACCGAAGACTTCGTAGTCAAGGGTGGTTTGGACGCCTGCCCTTTGACCATGAGCCAAATCAACTCCAGATTTTAAACCCATTGAGAGAACATCGCCTAGAGCAATGACGTTGTGATACTCCTTGAGTCTGTAGTTTTCATCAGTAACGACGAATCCTTCCTTGTCAAGTACGTCTTTTGGCAAGTACTCGGTATTTGGAGTATACTTGTGAGCAGCAATAACCAAGTCAAAGTTTTCGACTTTGCCGTCGTTGAGCTCAATGGATGTATCAGTGTAGGATTTAGTTCTCTTGTTATTGACGACTTTGACATGTAAGGCTTCCAATTGTTTGGTAGCTTTGTCACCATAGCCCTTGTTTAAGGCAGGAATTGGTCGACTGGAACCTGTGAAAAGGGTGATATCCTTCTCCTTCCCGTAGTTGAATGCAATTTCTGCTACAAACTCCACTCCGGTAGCACCTCCACCGATAACAGCGATTGTTTTAGCAGCCTTTATTTCTTCACCTAACGTTTTAATTGAGTCAATGGTATAATTTGCATCGCGCTGATTATCCAACTTGAAGGCAGGGTTTGCAGATCTGGTACCGGAAGCAATAATTAAGTTATCGTACTTCAAGGTAGAACCATTGCTGACCAAAACCGTCTGCTTTTCTAAATCAGCATATTCAACTGATCCCTTGACGAACTTCGCCGTGTGCGAGGTATGCTTAGCGTACTTGTGCAAGGTTTTCTCCAAATCGAAGAAATTAGCATCCATTTTGTCCTGTTCCAAGATAATTCTAGGACTTGCGATATTGAAAAATGCAGACTCGGAAGGTGAAATGAGGGTGATATTCAACTTTATATCGTTAACGTTCTTCTTCGATCCAAGTAGGGCCCTTGCAGCCACAATACCTGCGAAGGAACCGCCAATGATAATGACTTCTTTGGAATTAACAGTCATATATTCAATTACTTCTTAAGTGTATGTACTACTGAAGGCCAACACTAAACCACGAAATAACACCCAAGTGGCTTTACATCTCATTTTATATGAATTTTGCAACCAAATGGACCCACGTCAAATACTCCATAAACGAAGTGCATCAAAAAATATCCTTATTTCTTTGGCAAATGCGGACGGAATTAGGCGGAGTTTTCAAGGCCGTATTGTCCTTACCTCCACCACACACCAAAGAAACTGGTTTCTGGTGCAGCCAGCCAACCATTTTGGGAAATTTAGAACCACCTGAGATGCGATTTCCACTTACGCTACAAGCTGCACTAGTAATCTAGTAATCTCAATTGTGGATATGTAGAAGCCCATTGAGTCTGTACACAGCCGCATGGTATGTGTTATTTCTTTCTTTATTTGATTATTTATTTATTTGATTATTTCTTTATTCATTTATTCATTTATTCATTTATTCATTTATTCATTTATTCATTTATTCATTTATTCATTTATTCATTTATTCATTTATTCATTTATTCATTTATCTATGTATTGATTGACACTTCGTAATCCCGTTATACAAGCTTGCTGTCATAAATGATTCTACGCACACCCCTGAAATATACATAAAGCATCTCTGTTAATAGTGCTAAATGGTAGAGTTAAGTATGGATATCCAAAGCTTGGAGGTATTACATATAAAGCGATAGACAATAATCGGGTAGCAAGAAACTCGAATTATATGGAATATATAGCAGAGGTATAAAGATATCAGGGATTTGCTCAATTGCAGGAAGGAAATAGGCTGTAACCTCGAATTCTTTAACTCGATTACTGTCATCTTCGTATATGCTTACAAGAAGTATATATAACCAGAGATCCCATATTGTAAATAAATCGTTGCTCCATTCGGGTCTTAGATTTGAGTATTCGCAAAGATCCAAGTTTAGCTCTTTATCTTCAGTACTTAACTGTCTCCAGAACAAGAAAGCTCAGCGTAAAATGTCATCCTCCAGCTTTAAGGGTTCTCCGTACGAATCGAAACTCGTTTCGGTCGAGAAATTGGAACAAGGCAAGTGGATCCAGACAAGAAAGATCAACTACAAGGACCCTAAGGGTGCTGACAGAGTATGGGAAATGGCTGTTAGAACCACCCGTTCTGAGAAGACCGACACCGATGCCGTTTCCATTGTGACCATCTTGCGTCACCCAGGAAAACCAGAAGAAGTAGTTCTTGTCAAGCAATTCAGACCGCCAACGTCTAAGGTCGTACTTGAGTTACCAGCGGGCTTAATTGACCCCGAAGAAAGCATTGCCAGTACTGCCGAGAGAGAATTGCTTGAAGAAACAGGATACCACGGAAAATTCACCAGACAGTCAACTACAGTATTCAGCGATCCCGGCTTAACCAATGCCAATATGGTGTTGGCCTATGTTGAAGTCGATCTCACGGACCCAAGGAACAAAGACCCTAAGCCGGAATTAGAGGATGGTGAGTTCATTATTACTTTCACTTTACCTTTGAAGAACTTGTTGAGTGGCTTAGAGGAGATCATGGAGAAGGAAGGATGTACTGTTGATGCCAGATTGTACCATTTTGCAGTTGGGTTGCTGCTTGCCCAGGAATTGTCCCTTAAGTGATGAGATAAAGAGGTAGTATGAATATCATTACGATAATTGAGTCTATCCCAAGCCCGTGGTTACTCTTCAACGATAGTATAAACGAATATTAAACGAATAAAAGTACAGACCTTCGATCCATATAAATGAATGACTATTGTAGGTATCGACTAGAAGAGACAAGAAGATGATTAATTTAGTAGCAAGCGATCTTAAAACAGGTGGATTAGTGAACTGGTATAGCTAAATACACCTATCTTGTATATGTTATTATATCCAAAGCATTATTAATGCTACGCCGACATTATTTAAACAAATAAAACAGAAAGATATATAAATATTGTGTTCCTAGTTACTTCCAACTCCATAAATACTGAGTTAAAGTGATAATACTGCGAAATTTCATGAAATACAATAATGACTATCACAGCCTGGAAGCAATTACATTCTAACCATTTACAACAATCTACCAATTCCGAACTTCTACTAAGAGTGCAGTCTACGTATCTAATCTCCCCTTTATACGATTTTTATGTCAAATATAGTCCTTCGCTTCATATATTCCATTATGCCTCTGATAAATTACCGTTGAGCATATGACATCATTTTGACGTTTAGCGAGACTCGCTACCACCGCCAGAAATCACCATTAACGGCCAATTCTCTTCTCACCACACATAAATAAAGTATACCCACCACCAATACCGGATGTAAATCACATCTACAACATCTACAAACAGTAAATAACCATTTAAATGTAAATCTCCCATACCCATCTTCTCTCTGGCCCAACAATCCGTCACTACATCCTCTGTTCTTTCTCCCCATCACTCAACCCCTCCCCCGCAAACCCCATAATTTCTCTCGCTGGCAAAGCAAACGATCGCATGAAACGGTGAGGATTTCGGTTTGCTAGCACCATTTTAGCACCATTTTATGGGGATTTCTCTTAACGGTTTATTGTGGAGTGTGTCTTCTGTTAGTCTTTTGTTATTTTGTTAGTCTTTTATTAGCACAGATAGTGATTGTTTCCCCCGTTTTTAATAATTACCATTGGTGTTCTTTCCCAATCTTGTTGTCATTATCATTATCTTTGTTACATTATTATTATTATTATTATTATTATTATTACTATTAGTATAAGAGTAGTAGTAACAGTAGCATCATTAGTATTATTATTATTATTTGTGTTTTACCATTAGTTTTAATATTGCTTGGTCTTTCTTTATTCTTCATTGCTTACAGTTACAGATTGATTAGGTAGCTTTAGCTTTTTCGGGACTTTCTTATAGTGATAGTTGAATACTGGAATTAGGTCATACTCTCTTGTCTTGGTTGATCTTTCACCCGCTACAATTGAAACGGTTGCACTTCGTCATCTCCCCAACGAAACCCAAACTGGTCTGAACGATGTCAGAGTCAGACGATACTAATCTCTGCTGTTTCTGCCTTGGTGGTGATACCGATATCCCGCCTTTTGGCAAGCTCCTGGACGCTCAAGACTTCGTCAAGCCGTGTACTACATGCTCTCTAAGAGCACACAAGAAATGCTTGTTGGACTGGTTCTACTCTCTCCCCTCCAACAAAATCCACATCATTGATACCCTGCTGCTCACGGATACTAATGGAATTAGTCAGGTCCGTAGGTCATCACACAACATCAACAATATTGGAGAAATAGGCGTTGGCCAACCGCCTACAGAAACTCATATTCACATCAACATCTCAGCTGCTTCCATTCTAGACTGGGTCTCGTCAATGTCCCGTACTGGCGTTAACAATGCAGACGTTGAGGAAGTAGATACCCGTAACGGAACAGCCGCAAGCAATAGTGCTAATGATAGTAGTAGTGATAGTCAGACCATTGGCGATTCTGATAATAGTGGTAACAATAGCCATTCGAGCGATATTACCCTAGCCATGCTTTCTGATAAGTATATGGCCTTGTTATTGGCAACTTGCCCACAATGCAAACTGAATATCGTCTTTACCATGAGACGCTCCTCATTCTTGGGCATGAATGTTGCGCTTAGATCAGCCTTCACTCGTGTAGTATACTATGGAGGAGCCATCCTTGCATTCACATCTGCATTTACTGGAATTGTCTCTATGGGTTATATCGGATTGACCAGTTGTGGGCTAAAAATGATGGACTGTCTCATTCCAGGTCCAATTCTAGTACGGATGCTTACCAAGAGACTGCCTTTGAATGTTCCTGGCTCATCTTCTGGAATTGCTGATTTATCCCAGCTCTTGTTGGGCAACTCCAATCACAGTACAATCGACAACTTGGAGCAGGCGCTTATAAAGGGCTTGATAGATCCCCTTAAGTTCTCTCGTATACCCATTTTGCCTATAGTGTTGTACCGCATGCGATCATCCTCGATTATGTCTTGCTTACTAGACAACGGTTCTAAAGATTCCATCAACAACTGGGTAGCGGAATTCATGATCAATGGTTATATTCTGTCCTTAGGCAACCATGAGTTAGTTCGTGCTGTGTTCAACAACTTCCGCAGTCTGTTAGGAGCAATTATAAAAGACCCTACCAATATCAGACATGGCTTCAATCTTTTCAAGGGTATAAATTTTTGGAAGTCCAATAATTTGATAGGGTTGTTAATGCCATTGAGATGGCTCTATGATCTCTTCTTCCGGTTGACATTTAACAGGGCTCATTTCGATATCACCATGAAAGTGAGACCCCGTAGTATTGCTAATACGATGTCCCAAGGAGAAATAGACCGCCTAGAGAATGCTGTGTCAGAACTCGGTCTGAACACTATGCTATACAGACAGATTTTGGAAATGGTCAACTATCGTATGAGGGCCGAAGCCAAGATAGGGCTTAATCCTATTTATAAGATACCTGTTATCAGATCGTTGTACATTTTTCTTAAAAGTAAGTACTTGGTCTTAAGCAGGTTGATTAGTGTCAACTATTTTGGAGACTATATTAAGAACAAAGCCTTGGTCTGGTTCTACAAAACACTTGCATGCCTTAAGAACAACTATACCGGAACATTACTTTATAAATCTTTGACGATTAGATGTATTACTACTGTTGTCTGGCCCTACCTAAGTTCAAAGCTCGGTTGGGTACTTTATCGCTACCTATTGAAGAATTTATATGCGGATAACAAGTCTGTGACCCCAGAAAAATTGATACTTATAAGCAATATTATTGGAATGGTTGGTGTCGTTGTGATCAAAGATCTCTTCAACATCTATATGAGTTATAAGAAGGCAGCTCAATTGTCTGAAATGAGTGTGTTAAATCAAGATACTCTTATTAAAATCGATCCTGAGGACGAGGAAGGATTCCGAGTTGAATTTGATGATATTTGGGATACTGATCTGTACAGACAGGAGGTCGGATTACCAGGAGCATACCCAAATTAAGGCATTATAGCTTTAGGACTAGTCTGAGAACCTCCTATGCACGATGTAGTTAGAGAATCTAGCGGTACGTAAAGCGTACACTTGGGTTGAAAAGTAGTGAAGAAGTCGAGAAAGTGGGGATATATACGGAATAGTATTTAGCGTTTAATCTGAATAAGAACTCGAATCCATTACTAGGGACCATTTCAATAACTACAAATCTCCTCGTTTTAGAAACACATAAATTAGGTAAATAATACAGTCAAATTCAACAGTAAATAAAGTAATATAAGTACATATATATACATTTATACGTCGATCCCAAGCGTTGCTTGGAGTAGTTCTAAAGTCACAAATACATTATTTCAACGTCTCAAAATCACTCGTCATCGTAATCCTCGTCTTCATCCACCTTTCTCATAGGAGGCTCAACATCTTCATCCTTTTTCTCCTCTACTTCTTCATCGTCATCTTTAGAGTCTTCCTCCTTCTTGCCAGTCACATTAGTAGAAAACTGAGGTACAGCGGAAGACTCACTTGCTGGAGCGGCCGGAGCAGCTACAGCAGTAGCATTGGCAATAACTGGAGCAGGCGCAGAAACAGCAGGTACCTCATGAGCAGCAGGAAGGGCAGCCGCTGGTGCTTCTGGTTGGGAAGGAACTGGTCCTGGGGTTTCCACTGGGGCAGGAACAACAGGAGCAGGAGGAGCTTCTGTTTTGACTTCTCCATTAGTCTTTGTCTCCGCCGATTGGATAGGAGCAGGTGGCGCTTGAGTAGGAGCTGAGTGTTGTTCTACAGAAGCTGCAGCATTCATAAGAGAATTCAAGTTATTGTGCGCTGGTGGTCTTGGAGAAACGGCAGCTTTCTTGGTCACCTTATCATCGTGCTTGTCTTCCAAGTCGTGCTTGACATTACCATTTGCAGCTGGTGCTGGAACTGTTACTGTTGGTACAACTGGAGAAACTTGCTGTTCATACTGTGGCTGCTGCTGAGGAGCTGCCACTACTGGAGGTAACTGCTGAATTGGTGGAGGAGCATGGGATATTGATGGAGCTAACGACTGTACAGGCTCCAACTTAGCACCAGTGCTCACCGAAGGTTGCAATCTAGGAGCTTCTAATTGTGGTGGAGATGCTACAGAAGGTAATTGCTGTTGGTGGTGCTGCTGTGAAGGAATTTGTCCCAGAAGAGGAGGAGGTCCTTGATGATGTTGGTGCTGTTGCTGTTGTTGAACCGGTGGAGGAGGCAATTGACCCAGTTGGCCACTACCAAGAAGTTGAGGTGGAGCTGGGTGTTGCTGTGGTTGTTGTTGTGGTGGCTTTTGAACCGGTGGTGGACGTGGTGGTTGTCCAGTCACTGGAGGTTGTGGTTGACTCCCAGGCTGACCAGGTTGACCAGGTTGTTGCTGGGAGCTTTCCAAGACCATGCCTTGAGGCAAGCGTGGTTGTTGGGATACAGGAGGAGGCTGTGGAGGGTGGGTGTTGCCTTCTTGTTGGTACTTAATGAGCTGGTCTAACCTAGCCTTGATATGAGGGTTGCCTGGATCCAATCTTTCAGCTTGTCTATAAGCATCGAGAGCATCGGAAATCTGGTTGTTACAGGTCTCATAAAGAGTACCGAGATCATACCATACTTCAGAGATGTATGGATTGAGTCTGATGGCTCTTGTGTAAGCGTCCAAAGCGTCCCTGTACTGAGAAATCTGGTAGTAGAGAACACCAATTGAGCACCAGAAGGTTGGATTTCTGGAGTCACGATTCACTGCTTGTTGGAAGGCTTCATAGGCTGCATTAAAATCACCTCTGATCATGTGAACTCTTCCGAGGTAGTACCACGAATGGGCATCGGATTGGTCGATTTCAAGAGACTGTGTCAAATACTTGAGAGCAATTCCAAGGTCCTGTTGGAATGGCTGGTGGTGATCGGAAACACCGTTTTGCGATGGAGTGGATGGGGTAGACTCCGCTTGGGAATAGAGACAACCCAATTGCTGGAGAACCTTGGCATGTTGGGGGTTTACTTGTAAGACCTTCTCGTATGCTTCCTTAGCTCCAACCCAGTCCTTTTGTTGTTCCAAAACACAACCGATCTGGAACCAGACGTCTGGCTGTGTTAATGGGTGAGGTGGGTTGTTCAAGATGTACTGGAAGCATTCAAGAGACGATTGTAATTTTCCTTGGTGCTTGTAGATGATTCCTAGACGGAAGTAAATCTCATTGGCCTTGTCGAAGTTAGGATCAAGTTCGAGAACACGCACAAAGGCTTCTTCGGCATACTCCAACGAACCATAACGGTCGTAGAGAATTCCAATCCCGTGCCAAAGCTTAGGGACGTTGGGGTTATCCAAGTAGTATAAGGCTCTTTGGTATGCAGCATAGGCTCTTTGCAAGTCGTCCAACATAAGGTAACAGTGGCCTAGCAAACCCCAGGTTTCACCGTTTTCCGGGTTGTAGTTAAGGGCTTGTTCGTAGAGCTCTGCTGCTTTGAAAAAGACGTCTTTAGAACGGTAGACGTTGGCGAGCTTGATAAGCGCATCTGGGTTATTTGGAGAGTGTCTCAATGCCGAGTCGTAACTGCTGAGCGCCTTTTCAATGTCACCCAAACTCTCGGCGAGAGATCCAATAGCTAACCAGGTTGCAGCTGTAGTTTCACTGAGAATATTTGGCGCACCAGTTGGCTGTTGAACTTGCTGAGCCGAAGGAGGAGCAGGAGCTACCGAGCCTGGAGGTGGAGGAGCAAGCATAGGCTGCTGTTGTAATTCATGTTGGGCAAGTCCCGGTGAGTGGTGGACATGGTGGAGCGAGCCGTTGAGCGGCTGTTTGCCCGCTAGTCCCATTTGGACTGGAAGTGAGGTAGCCATGGCTGGATGTCTGGAGAGACGGCAGTAGGTAGAGTCTCGTGGCGGCTGTGATTACGGGGATACCTTCAGGGTACTTTTTCAGAAGGAAAAGGCGATTTCTGGAGGCAACAGAACAAAGGCAACCAAACGGGTCAATGACTGAGTCAGAATGGACGTTCTGGGGTAATACAAAAAAGCCGGTGTGCGGGAGCTACAGGATACCAACAAGTATCAAGTGACTTATAATCTTACAGTGGCGGAACAATAATCTTTCGGTGCCTATTATTAAACAAATAGCACCAAACAGTAACGAACACAGCACAACAAAACCTATAACGACAAACAAAATCCGTATACTATACGTCTAAATTCGAAATGGACGAATCTGCATATATATATATAAAGACCTACACCGAACAATTCTGCAAAAACCAGAAAGGCAGTTGTCAAGGTTTACGTGCTACGAGAAAAAATTTAAATGATGCTTAGGTTAAGCCCAATGCAATCGACAGTGCCAATGGAATCGTCGTATATTCAGGACAATGTGACAGTGGACCATATACACTATATGGCAGTGGCAGGCCAGGGATTTGCACGGTGGCACCGGGGTAGCATCAGAGGTGGAAAAGGGTCCGAGGACTGACCCGTGTCTAATGTGGTGGTGGTTGTCGCCTGCTGTCACTGGCGTGCCTTTCGTTATCTATTATCTGCCTCTGTCCTCCTTGTCATTTAACGGATATGGAATAGTGTTTGTTTTCACACTGGACCTGGCAGGGGGTGCAACGCACCTTTCGTCGTCGTGTTGAAAAACAAATCAGCCAGAAAAAATAAGTTTGCACCCCCAGTTATTTTATCATGTAGAAATTGCATCACAGAATAGGGGGTGCACAAATTTGCAGATGAGAATTTCCTGACATTTGCACTATTTCCCAAATTCCTGATGGGCAAGTTTCCGTTGCACAACGGGAAAGGGCTGGGAACCACAATGGCCCTGGGATGTCGGCATGGGAACTGCCGGGCGTCTATACGGGTTGTTGTAAAGGTGATGTCATGGTGGGTGCTGTGCAGGCGGTGGACGTGTTGGTGTGGAGTGGTAGCTCATCCTTGCCATGGGATGTTTTCCTTGGTTGACACAGTTCGGGTGGAGTTGATACCCTTCGCAGGAGGCTCAATCTTGGAATATCTGGCTGTGTCCAGTCCAGCATAAGGGGATACCGCGCACGCCATTTTCGTATTATGGTTGGCCATGTTTCTTTTGTTCCTTTTCTAGGCCCATGGCTGGAAATTCCCCTTGGGTGTGGGATGAGAATATAGCCTCAACACAAGAAATTTGCTGGCGTGGCAGGGTGACATTTCTTGGACGAGGAATAGTGTTCTTATCGGGTACGGATTGAGGAAGCCAAGATTGATATTAAATAGAAGTTTTAATCGGTGAAGTGTAAGTATCACCTATCGCATATCTGGTCACGTCACCGAAATCGACGACTGCTACCGTACATCTCCACAATTACAATTCAACTGACCCTTTTCCTAGCCCGCTCTACTTTGCTGTCTTCGCCGTTGTATGTACCGCCGTCGCCGACGGTTGAGGCACGGAACTTGTATTTTCTTTGGCCATTTTTAGCCTTATTTAGCGAGTATTTTCTGGTGATAGTTGGTACTCTATTCACGTGTAGAGTCATGTGAGTAATCCCCAGATTACAGTCTCCGGTACAGGGATAGAAGACCTAAGGTTCGGGGCAATGCTACAACTAGTTGTCTGATGAACAAACAAGGGGTAATCCGTAAATGAATGTTCTATTTTTATTCGCTATGAATAGGTTACATATGATACTGTTTTTTGCCCTGGAATGACGAATTGAACCCTAACAATTCATTGATGTCCTTGGTCCAGTCATGTTCGCTTCTGGCAATACACCAAATTCCCTTACCGATGGATTTGGTGCCGGAACCTTCCTCTATTTCATTGCCAGGGTCTTCTAGTGAATCAAGGCGTTTGCTGAGAGTCGTCGGAGGCTCGTGCTGGCCAGGAACGTAGATCGTGCCTTTCTCATTAACCACATGGATCTGGTCACCTGGTCTCAAATCTCTTTGTGGTATACCATCGATAGTCAATTCAATAGAACGATTTCTATTCAATTCCGATAACCGTATCATGATATGACATGTCAGTGGTAAGATCAATGGTCTAAATGATAGCGAACGGGGACAAATTGGAGTCAAAAGAATACAGGGAACCAAAGGATGGGTGATGGATCCTCCAGAACTCAAAGAGTATGCTGTAGAACCGGTAGGTGTCAGGAAAACAACACCATCTGCTGTAGTAGTAGTCAAGAACTCGTTATCAATGTAGATGTCCAAGGACGTCAAATTGGGCTGACTTCCTCTATGTAATGTGATGTCATTCATTGCATGAACCATCGTAGCATTCTGACTATGGTGAATATAGTGATCGGATTGATATTTCCGTATAGTTTCGTTGGAAAGCTCTTCGTTCCCTGTTCTCTTCAATTGGTCAATACGGTTCAACTCGGCACCGTCTTCGTCTTCTTTAATATCCCTTTTCCGTACAACATGGCACTCTAATCTATTTCTATGAAGAGCTTTTGCTCGAGACTCATAGACCATTCTGAAGGTTTCTCGTGCTGTCGTGAAGTCGAAGGGAAGCAAGAACCCAAGTGTTCCTAATGCAAAACTAAGTACTGGTGGAACTGTTACATTCAGAAAGCAACTGACAGCCCGTAGAATCGTACCATCGCCGCCGAGTGTCACCACCAAGTCAGTCTTATTTACAATTTCACTGATCTCTCCCGTGTATAAGATATGCTTTACGGATGGGTCTAGTATTTTGGCACTACCACCGGTATTCAATTCGTGGGTCAACTCGTCTGCTACGTGTTCATTGATTATGACATTAACAGCGGGGTAGTTCTTGTGTATATGGTCGATGAACTGGATCATGGCATCTCGAACACTGTAGTTCCATGGCTTTTTGACAATGTAGATGTTCTGAAGAGGCGAACGCCATACGATGTTGTGTAGTTTGGAGTTTGGTTGTTTGACGTATTCGGGGAACTTGGCGTTGGTTAGCTGGGTCACTGGACGGATGTCTAGCAAGTTCGGGTTGGTCATTGTTGAAGGTGTGTCGGTATCAGCTGGATCGCTATTCGTGGAATAAGCTCGTGATGGAGTAGATGGAGTAGACGACCTAGAGGAGGTGGATGAAGGACTAGGACTGGAACTGGTTCTATTGGTTGATATCGATGGCTTGTAGCGTGCTAATCGCTGCTGAGAGAACCGGAGGAGTATAGAATTCGGAACTCTTCCCATTGGTAAGATTGAATGAGTCAACGGGTATTCTCTCTATATATATAGAACTACGTTATAAGTATCAACAGAATCAACCGTTACGGCGATGCACACACAGCTGATGCCTGATTCTATATGGAGGAACCACTATGGTGGGGAAAGGTGGGGCGACGGAGAAACACGAAGCAAGTGAAGGAATAAACGATGATTCAAAGGCACGAGTCAAAGGAATTGGAACGAAGTGCCGAACCGAGGATGTGTATGTAAAACCGTAGTGTGACAAATGTATCCGAATTCAGGTTTTAGTGGTAAATGGTGGAATAGGTAATGGAGAACTAAGAAAGAGGAAATAGGAAAGAGGAAAGAGGAAAGAGGAAAGTGTGTAAAAGGAAAAACAGCCAAGAGACAGGTACCAATGAACAAGAATGTCTAATGCGATAAGCTAAGCGAGTATTCGAGGATGAGAATGAATCAGATATTCAGAAAACACCCGATATCGGAATGAAAATGAGGAATGAACAATGACTAAGGAGACTACTATTAACTAATGACGATTGTTAAATGAGCAACAGACAAATGAGCAACAGACAGGGAACAAGGAACTAGGTAGATGTCACACTTTAAATAATATGGCTGACTAGTAGTTACAGTAACACTCAGAGTAACAGTAACACTTCGAGTGGAGTGTAACAAGGAAATAGTACGCTACGGAGCTTTATTTATCGAAGTCAGGTTCTAGCGAATCATAAGTCGTTTAGGATGGAAATGACAAGGACGATACTAGGATTCGTAGATAGTAAAATACTATAATACTATAATACTATATTAGGATCTGCCAGAGAGGTAATAGATACGGTAAGGATGAAGCTCAATAGTAAGTGACTTTACTCAATTGACCACTGATATATTACTAAGAATGACTCCACCAACGATCACTAAATCAAAACCTATGACCTTGATGATTGTGCTTCAGTTAGGTGGTGTGATCCTATGTACTGTTAATCCTATAGTGATATGATAAAGCTTGTAAAAATGTCATAGTTCATAGAATGACTAGGGTTTATCGTTTAAGAATCGACTTTTATCCCAAGAATTGAAGTTTCTCTTGAACTGTTGCTGTAGATAGTGGAATAATTTGACAACTTTCTAATGTTCTTACGAAGCAGTATTTGAATGTACTCAGTTTATGATGTATTCACGCTCCATTCTTCTGACTTCTTCTTGTTATTTGAAGAAAAGCTCCCATAATCCTATTGAAATGGCCTAGAAGAACCACCCTTCCATTAGTAAATTGTCATTCATATTTGTCGATAATTATCAAATCATCACCAAAGTCGAAGTGGATATCGCTACTGAGAAATATACACTTAAACATTCACTACTGAAGGACATCCCGAAATCTTCACCATCCTCTACAATTCCCGCCTTATTCAATCAATATAATGATACAACTAGCTAAATTACAAACGAAAACTTTTCAGCGATTCTAATCTACATCCTTGTTTAACTCTTCGATCTCAGCCAACTCTTCCTTGGTCAACTCGGGAACGGCTTCACCACTCGACTTTTTACTTTCTGGAACTACAGCGCCTTCATTGGAAGGTGTAGCAATTGGGGCAGGAGCTGTGATAGACTCAACAACTGGTACAAATTCAGTCTCAGCGGGAACAGCACTATCAGCAGCGACTGAAGTTGCTGGTGTATCAGAAGACTCAGTGGTGGAAATACTAGTAGTTCCGGCACTAGCAGAAGTAGTTGGTGCTTCGGTGCTTGCTGTGCTGTCTGGCTTTACAACACCATTAGAAGCGGCAGCTTCCTCTTGTGGTGTTTCAGGTGTCTTACTATTATCGGTTATCATTGTTTCACCCTCGTCTTTGTCCTCTTCATCGTAGAACTCGTTATCCGGAACGATTTGTTCATCTCTTGCCTGTTGAGAACCACCCTTGGTATCAATAGCTTCCTTTGTATCTTCGTCCTCGTCTCCCAAGTCTTCGGCATCGTTAGGAACATAGTTCATTTGAACTGAAGGAGCGTGTTTAGTGTTCTCTAAGTTGGTTATAATACTAGTCAAGATCTTGTTCAAGAATTCGGGCGAATTGGTGTTGTACATATTACTTGGCCTGACGTCCAACTTGTAGTCTGGACCGTAGTACTCGTAGTACTCGTTGTAAGGCAATTCAGCAGGTAATATCACATTATTCAATAAACCGGATTCAAATGCCCAAGTTCTGGCAACATTTCTCATGGTGTAACCTCCACCACCAACGACCATCATAGGGATGTTGAATGATTTTACGTAGTTGATACAGTTAGCGTGTCCACTCATGGACAAATTGAAGCATCCCAATCTGTCTCCACTCAACGAGTCACCACCACATTGCAACACTATAGCTGAAGGCTGATACCACTCTATGATCTTGGACATAAGTGGCTCAAAGACCGATTTGTATGTTGCGTCATCGATACCGTCTCTCAATGGAACATTGACCGAGTAGTACTTACCTTTTCCCACTCCAATATCTCTTAATTCACCAGTTCCAGGGAAAAATTCACCGTACTTGTGGAAAGAGCATGTCATGACTCTATCAGTTGTGTAAAAGGCTTCTTCAACACCATCTCCGTGATGGACATCTATATCAATATATAACACTCTTGGGTGATATCTGAGCAATTCAATGATACCAAGAACAATATCGTTCAAGTAGCAGAAACCAGAGGCTTCCGATTTTTTGGCATGATGCAAACCACCAGCATAGTTGATAGCAATGTCACACTTTCCTCTGTTCAATCTAGCTGCTCCTTCCATGGAACCACCACCAGAGATACCACAGTATTCGAATAAACCATCAAACACTGGACAATCGTCTCCTACATTGAACTTGATCTGCTCTTTCCCGAACATGTCCAAATTATCTGGACTCACTCTGCTCAAGAAGTCAATGTATTCATCCGTGTGGAATTGACACATCTCTTGCTTCGTGGCTGGCTTGGCTCTGTAGATCTCCATCTTCTTGTAGAGACCGTAGTTCATTATAAGAGAGTGTGCCATTCTTATACGATGTGGTTTCATTGGATGGCCGGCACCGTAGGCGTAGTTACCGATATCGGCATCGTAGAAGTAAGCGATACGCTTCTTCTGGGTTGGATCCACCTTGAGTTCGTCAAATGGAAGCTGGACGTACATGGCGCTTAACTATGTGAAATGGTGATGGGTAAGCTGCGAACAAGCTAGATGTCTTGTTAACGATTGGACGGTATTGTAGGCTCAAAAGTTGGATATGTTGTAGAAAAGCTAAATACAATGAATCTGCTAACTTTTGGCGGTTTTCCTTCTGTTTTATGTGCTCTTTTCACTATCTGGTATGCTATACTGAAAGTCTTACTGTTTAGAACCGACAAGACGGAGAAATAGTACAGTAAACCACAGATAAAACAACACAATCAACGAAAAAAACCTGAAATTTCACTCAACAGACGTGTCAAATGCTGTTTATGCTATTCAAGCGTGTAAATACAACGGCTTCTACTGAAAATACTAGGCGTAATGGTGTACTAGAGACGGCTCTTCTGGTTGTAATCTCGAAGCTGTTAATCAAATGAATTACTTTTTTCGTCGGGGCCGGAGTGCATGGGGAACGCAGTGTTAAGTCACATGACAGAGAGACTGTGTGTGGTGGGAACTGAAAATGAAGAGAGAGAGAAGTTAATGTGAGTTGGGTTACCCGGTCGTATGAATGGTTTTGTTAGTGAAAGGTTTGTTGTGTGAGGAGTGTGTGTGGTAGTGTGTGGTGTGTAGTAGTACAGAGGGGTAGTGATTAGAGAGTAGTGCTATTAGAGTAGAGTATATTAGAGTAGAGTACATTAGAGAGTAGTGATTGGAGAGTGGTAGTACATTAGAGAGTAGTACTATTAGAGAGTAGTACTATTAGAGAGTAGTACTATTAGAGAGTAGTACTATTAGAGAGTAGTACTATTGGAGTAGAGTACTAATATTAGAGAGTAGTACTATTATAGTACTATTAGAGAGTACATTAGAGTGTAGTACTATTAGAATATATTAGAGTGCAGTACTATTAGAGTACTATTAGAGAGTATTGATTGGAGAGTAGTGCTATTAGAGTGTAGCACTACATTAGAGTGTAGTAGTAGTAGAGAGTAGTACATTAGAGCGTAGTAGTACTAGTAGAGTGTAGTACATTAGAGTGTAGTACTATATTCTACAATTAGAGAGTAGTACTATTAGAGAGTAGTAGTAGTACTATTAGAGTAGTATTAGTAAGTACTTCTATTAGAGAGTATAGTCCTAGAGAGTACTACTATTAGACTAGCATTAGAGAGTACTACTATTATAGTGTGTAGTACTATTAGAGAGTAGTAGGGTGTGATTGTAAGAGCTACTGTTTTTATTTTTTTTCTTATGTGATTGACGGAGTTATGGGGTATGTCAGTATGATTGTAAGAGCCAAGGTGAAATGTTAATGTATGTTGTTATGGTTCTGAAAGTAAAGTGATCTTATTAGTATGATGTAAGAAATAAGGTGAAATGATATTATGGTTGTGAGAATAAGGTGGTATTGTCAGTAGTACTAGAAGTGACATATTAATGTGCTGTGTAAATGTTGTAATATTCTAGTGAGTGTGTCTGCCATTCAGGTGGAATAGAAGCAAAAAAGGTAAAGAACCTTTCCGTTAGGATCTAGGCAAATAGGTACACTAGAAGCCCACATTACATAGAGATAGGGCTCTGATAAAGTTTTGGGAGCATTCTGTGAAATAAAGTTTCAAAAAGCTTACGATTACTGCCAAAAATGTATGTGAATGCTGCTGAAAGACTCTCCTCCTATCTCTATTATCCGGATACTACACGGAATCTTACTAATAGATCTCTCACAATTGCATCTTGTAGTGTAATTGTAGGGAAATGGTTACAACTGTATAGGTAAATTCATCTCAATACCAACGAACTAGCCCATGAGCCATGAAAATCCCGTCTTGGAAATGTGATATTTCTCACGAACCACACTCGAAAGTCGATCACTAATGGAATGTATAACTCAAAGTCCTATAGTCCTATGAACCCTACGACAATTGCCTATCCATGACAATATTACTAAAACTGTGTGCATTATTCTATACTCGACACTCAAACTCCATCTATATTACCATATGTAGCCGTATGAATTGTTGCAAAATTTGTCAGCTGGGTTCGCAACCACCGGGGTATGAACTGTCTCAAATTTGTAATCGGGAACCAAAAACCGACTTCCACATACCTTGATCCTCAATTGGTTATATGACATATTTTTAATGTGTGAGGTCAATGCAAAAGCCGTCTTACTAATTAAGGATAGTGGCATGTTGCAAAAAATACTACGTCTAATTTTGCTACGAAACTGGTATTCCCCGGAAGATATGAGCAAGAATAAATAGAGCTAAATCCCATTTGGAAATTAAGGTTGGTAATTGCGTTCTATAGTCTTCTACAGAGTCACATTATCCTAAGCAGATTGCAACCCAAACCCAAGAATTAAAAAATGCCAGCTCCTCAAGTTAACCCAGCCATTATCTCTAAGAACATATTTGTTGAACTTAAAAATGGTGTCACTATGTTCTACCGTGAGGCAGGAGAATCTACGAAGCCAAAGTTATTACTTTTACACGGCTTGCCATCATCTTCAAGGCAATATAAGAATCTTATTAGTCTTTTAGCTCCTTTCTTCCACATTGTTGCACCTGATCTCCCAGGTTACGGTCAAACCAAGGTCCCTGAGGATTTTGTCTACTCTTTTGCAGCCTACGCTGATAACGTTGAATTGTTATTAGATGCTATTAAGTTCGATAACTTTGCTGTCTATGTATTTGACTACGGCGCTCCAACCGGTTTTAGACTCGCTCTTAAGAAGACAAAGAATATTACTGCATTCATTACTCAAAATGGAAATGGATATGTAGAAGGCTTGGATGGTAAATTTTGGGACAACATCAAGAAAGCGTGGACTTTTGCTGAGCTTAAAACGTTGACAGATGAACAGAAAGCCGAAAAAGAAAGTCTTGATGAAACTAACAATAAACTTGTAAGTGAACTCAGCTCTTTCACCATTCAATATGATGACGGTGAGGGCGACAAAACCTTGGTTGACCCAGAAGCTGCTTTGGTGGACTACCATTTCCTCACTACTCGACCAAACTATATTCAACAGCAACTTGACATGTTAGTTGACTATAGAACCAATGTTGAACTCTATCCAAAGTTTCAGCAGTACTTCAGAGAGACAAATGTTCCTATCCTTGCTGTTTGGGGTAAGAACGATCAAATATTCATTCCATCTGGCGCCCATGCGTATAAGAAGGATTCAAAGAACGTTAAAGTCATTGAACTTGACGCTGGTCACTTTGCTTCGAACTCTCATGCCCCAGAAATTGCGCAGGCTATCTTGGACTTCTCTGCTGAATACAACTTACTTAAGTAATACATATTCTGAGAAGAACAAGCTTAGCTTACTTGTTTCTTTTATGTATCCTAATTGATGATTGTTTAAAAAGAATTTTGTACCGGTAGTTCTGATTTGGAAAAATACCAACGTACATCCAAGCCTGTAGTTCTTGCTCTAGATTCTGCCAGCCAATTCAATATTTACTTCTGTCTACGAGGAAGTGACTTTGACCATTGATGTGAGATTCCATATATGTCCGACATCTATAGTGATTTATTTGGAATGGTAGGGTGAGGGTCTTATTTGGAAGACATGCAATTTCCAATTGCTGTACTGTATCACACGGTAGTGTACTCTTCTCTTTCTAATCTGGCTCTGCGTTTATAATCAGCAAGTTGCTGATTTAATTGGTCCTGTAATTGTGCGTTGTAACACCATCTTTCGTAGGCATCTTCGTTGATCTCAAAGTTTATTCCGTTGTTATATCTATCTTCAATAGAACGACTGGTTATCGTGATAGGTAAGAGCCATTCTATCCAGTTGCTTCCCATTATACTAGTCCAGTTTTTCCTATATCCTATGTCATAGATGTGACCAAGAGCTTTTTGCTTTCCTCTGTCGTCAAACTCATACTGGAAGCTACCCTTCTTTTTATCATGACTGTCCCATCTATATTCTTGAAACTCTATTGTAGTCATATTCTTCAATACCATGTATATCTGGAAAACAGTGAAACCCCCCACAACGAAGAAGAACGCTAAAGAGACCACGAACAAAATGACGAGATTAATTGAAAGAAAGTCTTGCTCATATTCTGCAGCAGCAAGGATCTTCCAGAGTATTCCAGTACTCACAAGGAACAGGAACCCGGCGTATGCGGCGAGATAGAACAAGAACTGGACAAAGAACTTCTGGTTGAAGAAGCCGATGCATGTTGAGAACCATGGGCAATAATGGTCCATTCTTAATATACACTTGCCCGAACTCGAGCAATGATGAGCTCTGTCTGGTTTCCAAACCGAACACTTATTACAATAGCGGTAAGCTGATGCCTTCATCGTATGCATTTGGAGATATTCTATTGGAGGCAGTTCTGGTTCAGATTGTGGGGCGCCTGACGCCGAACTAAGTGGTTCAGCATCGCTTAAGAGTCCGACCGTCGAGTCTCCTGCAGTTTCAAAAGGATTAGCTGGCTGGTGTTGTTGTGGCTTGTTCAATTGATGAAGGTCTTTAATTTTGAGAATGTCGTAATCCAAGGGCGAACCTGGGCCCACTGCTATTACCTTGAAATAGGTATACATACATAGCATGGATGAAAATACGCCTATTACAGATACCACCAAGGCCAAAATCGGATGGCCATACTGGTTCTTTATATATTTGTTGGTTGCCACTGCAAGCAACACGTAGAGGGACCACGTTAATACCGAACTGAAGAATACCTTGGGAAAGAGTGTGGCGAGGTAACAACAGAAGTTTTCATACGAGAGCAACCAAGGTCGCTGCTTGAATATGATCGAGGGATGGGAAATCAACATAACTGCGCTCCCTAACAAATGGATAATACACCGATAGTATACAGAAAACTACTATTTAATGGTTGCCAAAAGAAAAAGACAAGAATTTAAACTTATGATAAATAGTCGGTAAATAATAACACTAACGAAAAGAAGGTTTGAAATCATATCTTACATGGTGCCTGCAGGAGGTAACGTTATAGACGTATTTTTTAGTGATGTATACAGATGAAGTTGGGGATGTAATGTTGCAATGGGTGGAAAGGGGTGATTTGATGGAGTGTGGAGTTGAAGAGCTGGTCAAGAGGAGATTTACCTGGTTTTGAGGGAAATATCGGAGATGGTGTGATTACGACTGCTTGTTGATGAGAACTATGAGTGTTTAACTATGAGTGTTTAACTATGAGGGTTTAACTATGGGTGTATATTTTAAGGTTAGAATAAGGCCTACTTGTCTATAAATGAAATTCTGGGTCAGGATGCTTTCAAGAAGGTAAACCACCGCTCGCATGGTTTCATTTAATTCCCAGTATATATCAGAGCAAGAAGCCTTCTTTGGTCGCTTGGGTTGCAAGAATTTAATGCGATCGGATTTCGCAGCTATTGCTAGCGGGTTTTCGCAGCCTGATAGTTATTGAAATTGAATATCATGTCCCCAATGACAAATCTATCTTGAAGAAGTGTACGACGATAGATAGTATAATATGTGGTTCACTTGAAATCAATGACATCATGACCGTTCTATACTGCGCAACACTCCCGCTTGTACATACTTCTCTAATTCCGAGGTCCTAGATAGGATAGAAGAGTTCACGGAAATTCCACGGAACTTAGGAATATGTGGAAGGTAAAAGTCTGCCAATTGCTTGACTTCCCTCTCTCTGAGTTCGTTGCCATATAGGTGTACAACAATAGCATTCCTGCTCCACTTTATCTTGGAAATATCTTCAACAGAGTTCTCCAGCAATTCTATTGAAAGTAGGCCCTGCGGTAATTCTAACCCATTTATTCTTAACCATGGACCGAGATGATTATGTCCTAAGTTAAGGTTCTTCAATTCGCTAAACCTTGTAAAGCCACCTTTAATAGAACTCAATTCATTGGATTGTGCATTCAAATTTCGAAGTGATTTTGGAAATTCACGTGTATCAATCTCTTGTAAAAGGTTAGAAGACAAGTTCAACCTTTCCAATTTTTCGCAATGCTTAAGTGACAAATTTGCTAGCGAATCTAATTCACAATTGTATAGTGAAAGGAGTTTTAATTTGGGCAAGGAAATTTCAATTTCAGATACTACAGATATGTTGTTTGATCCCAAATATATCCGGCTGACTGAGAGAGGTAAACTTTCAACAAAATCTGAATCAATGTTTTTAAGATTATTACCTGTAAGGTCAATTTCTCCCAAATTTTCTGGAAATCTGAAGCCGGTTCCGATTGAAGTGATTCTATTTGACACACACTTAAATACTGACAACTTCTCTGGTAACCTCAATTTCTGGAAATCTAAAGTGTCTTCAAAAGAGTTATAGGATAAATCAACTATTTCCAAATCCTTTAAGTTTTCGATGAAACAATTCTGTAATTTATTCCCAACTAATTTCAATACCTCTAAATTTGGTGGTAATTGGGAATTAATTGAGGATGAATCTTCAATCTTGTTGTATGACAAGTTTATCCTTGTCACTTTTTGCAATAAGTGAAGATTAGTATTCGATATTCTAGTGATGCTGTTTGAATGAAGACTTAATTTTTGCAAGGACGCTGGGAATTGGATGTTTTCAACACTTGTAAGGTTCATATCTGTAAGTTCCAAGTGAAGTAAACTTTTAGGAAACTTAAGCTTATCCAACTCAGCAAAGCCTGCGCAATTGTCCAATGTCAAATATTTCAAACTTAAAGGTAATACAAGGCTGCCATCTATCCTGATAGAGTGATCGTTCGATATCTCCAAAAGTTGTAAATTGGAAGGAAGTTTAAACTTGTCACCAACTTTAAAGTATCAATTATTTTCATATTTGAAGTAATTCTCTGGATACTCTAGAAATGCATTGTCAATTGACTGTTTGTACTTCCTTTCACCAGTATAATTTGAGTATCTTATTTCTTGTAAAGATTCGGGAAATTGGGTATTTACAAAAAATGAACTCGACACAGATAGGCTGAAGTTTCCATCTATTTTGAGTGTCCGCAATTTATAGAATTGATCCAAACTTTTTAGTTGACGTAATTCACCGCAATGAATCAAATTCAAATCAGTTGTTCCTAGTGGTAAGCCAACTTGCTCTAGAGAATTTAAGTTTCTGTAATTAAATTCCACCTGATTCAAGTTTGTTGCCTGACTTAGATTGAAATAGGTGGAATCTCCATCTATATTTGAAGCAAGTTGAAGTAGAAGATTGTTTACTTTTGGAGGGAGCTCAATTCTATTTGATACTTCACTTATCTCCAACAGGTTAATCAACTTGATGGCTTTCAAACTCTTCGGCAAATACTGCAATTCGCTCAAGCTTATTGGGACCTCGTTCAACAGCAAAGAGGTTAAATGTGGAATATTACCAAAGAACTTTTCTTTGTTGGTTATATTGCCTCTATAAATCTCCAATTCGACTAAATCCTTTGGAAGAATAATATCACTATAATCAATCATGGGCATGTAATTGAGAATGTTGAGTTTATGAACATTATAGGTAACACTGCAGGCAGCTTTGATGCTATCAACATACGTCTCTTCGTTCTCCGATTCGCTCCATCTCTGGCACTCAAGATTGATCTCAATAGATTTCACTCTTGATAAGAGCTCCAGGTGGGTCACTTGTAAGGCAAGCAATGTATTGACGCGTTCAAGCTTAAGGGTTCTAGGTATATATCCGGGGTATCTTGCAACGAACTCGATGAAGTTATCTACACTTTTGAAGTGATAGCAATCTTCTACCTCATACCCTGCTGGACCGTAATCACGCCACTTGTCATGGATGATGTGTCCATCAATATCCTCGAGCTCTTCCTCAAAATTGAGGTATGTATAACTTTTGAATGAGTAGTGGTCTTCTTTAGGGCACATGATGTAGGCAGTTCTGTAGAGTGAATTGAATGCAAATGGTGTTAGAATCAGTTCATCCTTCAAGAATGTCCTTAGTTGTACTGTTGTAAGCTTATCTGTGATCCTCTGGAGCACCTCCACGGGCATTTCTGCCAACCTTTCTGGCAAAATATCCGACATGGCAAGCTTACTCACTCACTGGGTAGATTATAGAATCGTGCTATCAAAAAGCAAAGCTAGCAGTCTTTCTAGAGTATGTGCTATCCAATAAACTAATTGCCATTCACTTATACTTTTATGGGGATACCGTCGTCCACATGGCAAACCAAGATTCCAAAGAACTTGAATGAGCTGAGCTCGTAAAGATCAGCAAACTCGTAATTGAATGCATTCCCGAACCTCAACTACCAAACTGGGGTAATGCCAAGAGAGTACTACATATACTACTTAGGAAGGCTATTGTTATTGTGAAAGGATACTGGCCTCCTTGGCCCATTCCATGGAGCACCGGATCATAACGAAAGAAAGAAAAATTATGGAACAATACCGTTTAGTACTGGAGTGAATACTCCTTCAATAAATGGAATAAAGAATAAAACTTAAGAAATAATAGCCACATTATACTTACTAGAAAGATATCCATATAGTCATAGAGGCTCGTAAATATCCGGCTTTGTTGTATGGTAGCGCTCTTGAATACTAGTGGAAGTTCTTGTTGCGAAAAGAAAGATGTTCTTGAATGTATCTTTGAGGTCCTAATTGTAGGTATGTATTATATAGTATTTTGGTTCGTTGCTAGAGTCAAGTAATTACTTCGGAGCGAGATATGGAATCGAGATAAAAGAAAAAGAAGACTCGATATGGGATAAGTTTCTCCTTATTGTATGGACTGTACGTTTAGCTACTCTTTAACAGTATGTTATATTAATGAACTGTCTCTTCCCTTCATGAGCTTTATATAAAGCACTCAATTTATGTAATGACAGTGAATATGTACCGGGGTTCTATATGTCTCACTTGGAGTATTATTGTGCCTGACGGCTTTTGTTAACCTTCTATAATTATGGCCCTTGACTAAGTAATAGCAAATGCATTACACATTAAAGCCTCTTTCATTTGAATGATCATCGGCACCTATTGATTCTTCTTCTCATCCACCACCTTCTCTTCTTTCTTTGACATTAACTTCACAATTGCTTCGTATCCTATTCCACCAAACACGAGCCCTACACCGCACCATTGAATGGTATTTAAATAGTGACCAAAGAGAACGACACTAAGAATCATACTGATCATCTTCCTTGTCACAGTTGCTGTTATCAATATCAAAGAGTCAAACTTCTCTAAGATGATGAAAACAAAGACCTGTCCGACTGCTCCAAATACAGCGAACTCCAATATATTGATGAGTACATGAGGATGTTTATGGATAAAATTTACTGTGTATATCACTTCTGAGTCGAATGCAAAGATCAAAGCATATCCAAGAGTGAGTACAAAGACAAAGGTGTTCAATATGCACATGAGCTTTGCACCAGTGATTTTAACGATTTTCTTATCCTTATCGGTGGAATTCAATTTGAACATCTGGTCTTGGGTCGAGTTGGTGAGTCCATCTAAGAGCATGGAACCGAGCAATTGTGCCATTCCCAACAACGTCTGGCCATCATTGATACTAGATTTGCTGGATTTAGTTTTACCCGGTTTCGATGAGTGTGATAATGTAAAGACTGCTACACCGAATGTCACAGACGAAGCAACGATGTACTTGTACAAAGGAAACTTAGTCCTGTAAAACGTCAAATGAATGAACATGACAGGAATAAGTTTACATGACTTGGCGAGGAGGTAGGCCAAGTAATCCACATGTTTGAGCGACTGGTATCCTAATGGTGAAGACAAACTCGAGGTGATGGAGATGAGTAGAAATGATTTCATGTACAGTCTAGATATGGATGAATCATTCTTGGTGAAAACAGAGAACGGGTTCACTCTGGTTGTTATCAACGTATAGATGAAGCCCACTATTCCTGCAAAAAGCGCCTGAACAATATTGATTATGAGAGGCGCTTTGAAGTAGTCTGGTTCGTTGGTGCCATCTAATCCGTATGGTTTAGTGTTGATTCTCTCCTGGAGAACAGACCAACTAAGAAACGAACCGTAAAGACCGAGAACGCATACTACGAGGGTTAGCACCAGTCCGTGTTTTTTCATTTGCAAACCTGTGTTTTGAAGCTTCGATGCAATTATACAACTACTATCTTACACACGATACAATTAATCCTCTTGCAACCACAATTATATGTATATCAGCAAGGAAGACCAGAACAAAAGGAACAAACAGAATACTACAAGAATGATCGTTAACTATGGAGAATCTGACAGCTAACCGCGTACGCATAGTTAAGGGTAATGTGTAAAAAAAAGTTTCTGCCAGCATTTCTTTTCGAGGCAAGAATGCAGATTACCGGATTAGGTAATGGTAGGTTTGCAGCAATTGAGTAGAATAGAGTAGTAGAAGAGTAGAATAGTGAGGAGGAGGAGGACAAAGAGAAGGTAGAGTAAGAAGAGGTAGAGTGTAAATGTAAGCATTGTGGTTCCCGAGACTTTTTCCATTGATGACAGAATACAATGAGTGTTGAACGTAGATATTCGCAAAAATTATGATACTAAATTTGATACTAATGTAACGAATAGAGTGGTTTAGCTGTTGATGTCACAGTACTGTTGTTCCACATGGCTATGTGGTGTTATCGTAGTTAGAATCATTGTAGCAAGGCTGAAGTCAAAGTAGTCATCATAACCTTGATATGCTGTCTCACCACTTCCTCTCTACGAGCACTGACATTATGCTACAAACCCAGTTTATGGTACTCAAACGTTCCCGTTCTATTATTCATTGATTAATTTTGGTTCTCCTCGAAGGCTATAAACAACTTAACTACGGCCGAACATACCAAAGAATCCTCCACGCTTCTTGTTGCTGTCATCCTGGTCGTTCGAAATAACAGGTGAAACTGCTGATGGTGAAGATACGGTAGCGGCAGCGGTTTTATTAGATGAGCTTCCCAAGTCGTATGAAATGTAGTTGAATGCAACATCAAATAACACTGGCTTGCTCAATACTGGCTGGATTCTAGGAGTCTTACTCAAATTCACCAAGTCCTTCAATTCGGACAATGGGTACTTGTTCAAGTTTTCGATAGCATATAATTTCTCTCTACTAGTAGAATCATAAGCAAATTGTGCAGAAATGTGGGCTTGTAATAATTTCTTGGACAATTCCTCCTTGAAGCTCTCGAATTCTTCATTATTAGTCACTTGGTATGGGAACTCTTGGATCTTGTAGAATTCGTCCTCTACTGATAACACGTCATTTTGGATATAGCTATAGATTTTTAATGCTTCGCCAAACTTGTTGTTGTACAGGAAGGACTCGGCCAAAACGATTTGCTTCTTGGCCGTGAAATATTTCTCCAAATTCTCTAATGAGGCAAATAAATCCTCATCATTGTAGACACCTGGTAAGTCTTTCAACTCCTGTGTTATGGAGATAACTCCGCTCAATACTCTGTAAATATCTCTGTTGTTCTCTATGTCATTTGAGCTAGACAATTGATCAACAATCAATAAATCTCTCTTCAATCTAGTAAATAACAAATTGTAGCTGATGTATGTAAGCAAGATAGCTCTATCCTGCACTTTCTCCATATCGTCTTCATCCTGATTCTTTTCAGAACTCGATGTGTGGATTTCTAAGACTTCCGTCCAGCCTGTGATCAATTTATCGAATTGGTTGGCATCCGTGAAACCCTTCCAGTTGGTCTTATTATCATCTGTCAATTCCATTAATCTGTAAGCTATCTCATCATTGTACAAGGAAGCTTCGTGATCTCTCCAGGTCACAGATCTGATCAATTCTACGGAAGTGAAAAGCTCTGAAACAAAGCTAGGATCGATTTTTTCTATGATTTTGATGGCGCCATTCAAGTAAGGGAGTTTTCCGTCACGACAGTGCTTGTGAGATATGGTCTTGAGATCGGTAGTAGAACCAATGACATTGTCATCCTGGGAAACGGCGAGACTCAAAGATGGATCTACCACAGTGTCGAGTAACTCATTAACCAATGTCTTGTTGAAGGCTTCTTCGTCGTCCTCGTTGTCATCTTCAGACAAGCCTACGGTTCTTCCCTCGCCTTCTTTCTCTTTCTTGTCTAATTGAGCATAGAGGAAATCCAAGGCACACTTGGCAATGGAGAAGGCATTGAGTGCCAAAGCCCATTGCTTCTTGGCAATAGATAACTGACCTTGCACCAATGCGGCGTAAATGTAGATCTCGATTCTCTTCAAATCGGACTTCTCAGAGGCAGTTATCAGGAGAAGCTTCTGTGTGGATTGCAATGAACGCTTGATCTTACTGATCATGAGGTTCTTGTAGGAAGCGACTTTTTCATTACTAATTTCGAGGACGTTTTTGATCTCCAAAGCGTACAAGTTGTCTCTCTCCGCAGTCAAAAGGAGAATGAGACCGTACTTGTCGTTTTTCTCGTAGTCTTCTGCGCTGATAGCAGAGGTTTTCTCCTTATTCTTGTAGTCCTTGGTGTCTTTTGTGATGAGATTTAACTCAAGGCGTAACTTGTTCAACCTCTTGTTCAATCTCTTTCTTTGCTTGTGGTAGTCATCGGACGACACGAGATACGCACTCATGCGAGCACCGAGTGTTGTGTTGAGAGGCGAGTCCATTTTGTGCTATGTTTTCTACGTTCAATGCTGCTACCGCTATTACTATTAACACACTGCTGCTAAAAAGCACTATCACTTACAACTCACACTTTCCACCAAACGAACTCAAAAGGTTTTGTCGTCGTTCGCATTTTCACGAATCGCAATTTTCACTAACCGATTTTTTTTTAGTCGTCCAAAAGTTCAAATTGGGCTTTTTTTTGTGAGTGAGAGTGAGAGAAAGTGAGAGAGGAAGTGAGAAAGTGAGAAAATGAGAAAGTGAGAGTGAGCAAATGGGGAATCACACGACTCTCCCCAGGTTTTGGAAGTTGGGCTGTAGAGGTGTGGAGGTCAAAAGGTCAAGAGGTATATGGATATATGAAGTAGGTGGGACAGGATATTCAAAAACTGAAATTATCATTATTGTGTGTATGGAAATACTAAGACATCCACATTTGTAAATGCATATATGTAATTATTTCTATTATCCCCAAGAATTGGTGAATGTCCTCAATATAGTGCTACTTCTCCGCCATTTCTCCCCAAATGTCGACATGGTAGCGCCATAAGTGAACTCCAAGGATAAGAGATGCCTTTCAATTGGTTTGAAGCACAGTCTTGATAACAAACCATTGCTACAGTTAAGATATCCTCTGCATAAAACACACCAAAGAACCCAAAATTCATGGCGGTCCTCTTTTCTCATACAATTTATAATAATTTGCACCTACAATTCTGCGCTCTGCAGTCTGCAACCACTTATACCTTTAACCTTCCCTTTTCACCACAGTTTCATTAAATATTATATTATCTCTAGGAATACTATACGAATAAATCCTCCTATCACAGCTCTTCTCAAAAGTAGAACAAACAAATAACAAACTAAATAATAATAATGTGGAATACGAGCCAAGACAATAACCCCAAAAAATAAGGGAGGCTTCGAATGATGCTGTAGTCTATTGCATCAGGGGTCCCTGATTTCTGATCTGGGAAGGAATCCATATAATTGCCGATATTAATTCCCCACCTACTTGCAATCATTCACCGATACAAGCTAGTAATTCCCTGTTTGTTTATTTCGAACCAAAATACCCAGCAAGCGCTCCAATTATAGCAAGTAATATAAGAATACAAGCAAAGATAAGCCACTTCTTCTTCTTTCTATAAGATTTAGCACTTTCTACGGCTTTGTAAGTATGGCCAACTCCTTGTTCTATGTCCTTTTGAGCACCCATTACATGATCATTGATAAGTTGAACTTCTTGATCTTGTTCAATTACCAACTCTTCCATATCAGCAAATAACTGTGTTAATTCGGCCATTGTCTTCTCCAATTTCAATATCTCACGGTGTCTGGCTTGTACCTCGCCTAAAACTGTCATTGATTCACCGCTCCTATTGGATTGCATTAGTGCTTGCTGGAAGTATTGTTGGCCCTCATCGCCACTTTCAAGTACTATTTTCACGTCTTCGTCACTTGCATCAGGTTTAAGGAGTCTGTATTGTCTCTCTGTTTGTACCTTTGTTTCTTGTCTCTTGTCTGATTCAATCTTCTGATATTGTTGAATCAACTCCATGAACTGATCCTTCACAGCTTCTGCTTGATCGGTTTTGATCTTATCCCTAGACAAAACAGCCTCAGTTTGAACATTTTTGATTCTCTTCTTCAAATCCATTTGCAAAGAATGTACTTCTGTAACTAAGCTGTCAACTTGCTTAGAGCTGAAATCGGCATCTTCATCGTACTCTAATTCATGTAAGAGGGTCTCTTGCTTGTTAGCAATCAAATTAATTAAGTTGGAATATTGACCCAAAAAGCTTCTGATGTCTTGAATTTCATTCATGAAGCACATAAACTCCTCATCATCGGTAGACATTGACCTGTCATGTGAACCCATCTCATATGAGTTGATAGTATGGTATTCCTTGTTCATGTTCATTATGTAGTAATTAAATCTGTGATGATAGTTGGTTTTTGAAAATTCAGTGATAAATATGATAACTTTCAGTATTTATTTATAAGCTCCGCCTGAGGCTGCTAATCCAGAGTTAGAATAAATGAATAAAGGAGAACTAATAAATATTTTTTTGTAGTAATGTTGGTTGGTATGGGTAGAAGATAATATTTATTAAACCGTATTATGGAGGGGACAAAAAAAACTGACCATCGATGTTACTCGGTAAGAGTTACTCTTTCTTCCTCTGAGTTTGGGATAATAGTTTTACATTATTGAGATGTACCTAAAAGAACATGACTTGCCGAAGGTATTATTAAAGGTATTGTTCATTAAGGATTCTGCCACCGCTACTACTAATTTGCACCCAATTTTAGAATGGATTTTTATAATTTTTCGTTCAATTTTAGCGTATTCTAAATATAAAAAACTTAGCTATTTTTATGCACATTGTAAATAGTTGTTGATTACAAGTGAATAAATGTAGTCAACCGTTTACTGCGTAATTATAGCTTCAACACAACGTATACAGTGAATTTATACAGATAAATATCAACAGGTCTAGAACAGACTATTATCAATTTGATCGCGGCACGGATGTTGTGTATCACGTGATATCGTAACAATATGGATCAAGAGAAATAGAGCATCGCCAGAAAATACCTCTCGGTGGCCAAGCTGGCTAAGGCGCGAGACTGTAATGAGTAACTCAGAGTAATCTTGAGATCGGGCGTTCGACTCGCCCCCGGGAGATTTTCTTTTTTAATAACTTTATCTTATCTTTTTGCAACTAAGTGAGATTTTAGGGTTGAATACATATATGAGAAGCAACGGCTCAAATAAGGATTAAGCAACTACAGGACAAGACATCCAAAACATCTACTATATATATCTATGTGCTTCGCAAACATTATTATGTAATGGTTCCCTAGATTCTATATAACTCCTACATTACAGAGTCCATCTTAATTACTTCTTATAATCTCTCTCAAAAATCAGGATTTCATATTCTTGGCATGCTTGACAAGTATGAACAAAATACCAGTATCTCTATAGAGAAGCGATTCTCACACGCATATCTAAGAACTATGTTCTCCATGAAGCACAGAGTATACGTCATACTTTGAGCCTTGGTCCTCATACTAATCTAAAAAGGAATGTAGATATTCTCACGGATGAAGTAGATGCATTGAAAGTAAGTAATAATGAACAAGAAAGGCGACTATAAAAAGGTAATTAATAGATTTCTTGTAATGTAAAGAGAATTGAAGTTTTGCCCACAGGCTAAGGAGCCTGCGAAATGAAAGAATGAATAGTCTAATTAAGCTCATAAGTATAATGTATGCAACGGAAAAGTCGTAAAATGTAAGTGCAGCTAAGCGAATTAGCTGCCTGCAGCCACCACGATGAGGATGGACCCAATACAGCACATACACACAATACTAAATCCACTCCATACAACGAACGTATGGGTAAGAGGAGAAGTGTGATAGCGCTGGAAGATGAGATTGATGCTAATCATACTAAAGATTAGCGAGAGCAATAACCCCATAATCAAAACCAAAATTAACCACAAGTTGTTGATTATCAAGAATTGAGAGTCATTCTCATCTATTTTCATGAACACACTATAAACAATCCCGAGTTCTATTCCACTAAGGAAAATCGACAAGAGATTGAGTGAAAAGTAAATGTAAGATAACGTCTGGTCGTAATCCAACTCGTACTGATACTGTATGTTAACAAACTTGTTACGGTTCAAGAATGAAGGAGGTTCTTCATTGATCGAATCGTAGTTTGAATATGCCGTGGGTTCATCGATGTTAAGTAATTTACTGTAAGGATTTTCATCGTTGTAGCCATGAGTGCCTGGGTATGCATGAGAAGGACGCTTGCGCGAATATGGCAAGATAGGCTCGTTCTCACCATCCCCCTTGGTTGCCTTGCGGAGCAGTGAAAGTAACCTGTTTTTGAAGTTAATGAACTGGAGTACAACGTTGTTCAATGGCGTGTTCTCATCTTGTTCATTGTTCAACTTGAGGAAGATTGAATAGTCATAAATATCTTCTAAAGCCTCTTCGTCTGCCAAGTCATCATCATCATCAACACCGAACTGGGACTGTCTGAATCTGCTGAGTTCAGTTGGTGAAATACCACGAAGCGCTTCGTTTTCGTCTTCCTGAGCATCGTCATCGTCGTCCTTTTGATTATTGGTAAAAATAGAATGATTGGATAATCTGGTTGAACTGGCACTTCCGAGTGAGTTGAACACTGTACCGTTCTGAGTTGATTGTCCTTGTTCTTGTGCTTGTGGTTTTAAATAGTATTCTGGACAATGATCAGCACCAGTATATTTCATACGGTTATCCAAAGATCTAATAGATAACTGGTGCCTCAAAATCCTGTTAGACTTAGCCTTTATCAAAGAGTTCTCTGAGTTTAGCTGCTTATTGAAATTCTCAATATCTTCAAAGTTCTTCAATAAATTTAAGTTTAACAAGTACGTGTAATGATTATTTGCATAATTTTCTCTTGGTACAAGGTTATAGTAACAAGAGATCATGTACTGATAGAAGTTCAATTGTTTGAACAAGTTCATAAAACTGTTATGCAATATCAAGTTTTGAATCTTCTTCGGCAACTTTCCCAATAGTGAATTTGAGAACGTGTTGAATAATAACCCATCTTTAACATCTATCTGTGTTTCTAATGAATTCTCAAAGTTACATAAGTTAGAGTCATTAGAATAGAAAGTTAAGTGGTTATGCGGGAATGTTTCAAAGTTGTTGTAGTAATTATCTGCCTCATTTTTCTCCTCATCAAAAAACAAAAGAGAAGTGGTATATTTGGAATTGTTAGTGGTACAGATACCATGATCCAAAGTAACCAAATAATCGTCCTGGTACTTTCTCTTTACTGTATCAGAAGATGTTTTTGTTGTACCAGTCTCTTCATTATTAGCTAAGATGTCGAGCTCTTCTTCGTCATCATCAACATCATGGTTGGATTTTTTGAGGATATAACGGGCACGCTTGCAAATCAACTTCAAAGTGGGCTTGAGGTTGTTACTGAGAATAGCATCCATCGTCTTTCTAGTTAAAGGAGAGACGTCATTAGTGTTGAAATAATCGAATAACTTTGATCTGATATCATCATTTTTTCTGTCAACCAAATGAGAGAGGAACAATTGAACAATTTTATTTGGCAAGATGCAATAGGAGTGTTTTCTTAAACCTCCAATATGAGCTATGACTATCGAAAACGGCTGATTCTTCTGGGTTATCACAAATGATGGTTCTTGGTACATGTCGCTCTCGTTGGTCAAGTAAATGTATGAGAGGAGGGAAAACGAGTTCTCAAAAACTGAGGTAGTAGTACCAGGAGGAGACTGTCCGGTAGTATCTTTAGGAGAATGAGCCATATCCAGGTCTGAAATTGCACTGAAACTACCTCTGCCACCAATATTGTCAATACCTTCAGGACTGGCATCCGTATTGATATTGTAATTCTTGAAATTGAGGTAGATATTCAAATTGAGAATGATTTCATTAAGTGTATTTGAGTCATCAGGAATCAAACAATTCAAGCTGAAATTCTTCTTAAGAAAGATCATCAAATCAAAGTTGGCGTCCGAGGTAACTGGATCCTGTTGAATGTGGTAGTTGACTTTTGATTGTGCCTGTGCATGGGCCGCAGATTCGGCATCGGCGTATGCTTGAAAGTTATGGTATGAGGTTATGGAAGGGTTTCTAGGTAATATCAGGTTCTGGTACTGTGAGTTCTGCGATAAATGTGTGGATGATACGCTATAAAGTGAGTTTTTGCGATTTCTAAAACGGTCTTCGGTGGCAGTATCATTAATGAGGTGGTAAAAGTGTTTCTGTTCGTACTTAATGGATGTAATAATGTTCGTTAACTTAAGAGTGAGGTCAGATAAGTCGAAGTTGATGAAAGACATTTTGTTGAGAAGAAGATAGTTCTTAAGGTTAATAACAAACTTGACCGACTTCTGCTTGTCTTGGTTATAATATTTGAGGAACTTCTTGAAGATCTTCTTGACTGCTATTTTCTGGATGATTATGAACTTGGAGAGGTTCTTGAGCACTAAGGAAAGCTCGACTATCTGGTAGAAAATTTCATCTATTTCAATGAGAATAGCCCTAAGTTTTCCCTTGGAAGACGTCGCAATGCCTGTGACCAACTGGGTGAAGTATGAGTTGAAGTAGTTGAACTTTCGTACCAATTCTCCATACTTTGTTGCAACGAAAAGGTTGATGTAGTCAAAGTTTTCCACAAACAGAGCATGGAGCGGTTTGAGGTCCGTCAGTTTGGACTGGGTGATTTGTCTGATCTGATACTTCAAGTCATTGTAGTCTATGTTGTAACATCTCCATTCCGGGATCGAAAGATGCTGGAGGTTATTGCCAAATTTCATGGAAACGGGTGCAAGTGTTCTGGCGAATTAGAGTTTTTTTTTGCCGTGATGGAAAGAATAAGTTCAAAATTAAGGCTTACTATAGTAGGAGATGGTAGAGTTGGGAAGATTGTAATTTATGTGCTGTAAATATGGTGTGGAGTGAAACCTTACTTCTTTAGCTAATGCGATGGAGACACAGTTGGTGCGGATAGTTGAGCTTAATTTACTGTGAACACCTCGTGAATGCCAAGGATATTGATAAGATAAAGGAGATAGGAGTAATTTGAATTACTACCAAAACTGGAAATCCAAGATCGTTCCCGGTCAGATATGCAAATGAATGGATACACGGTTAGTGTGGTGGGATGATGGTGGTGAGCAGATTAAGCGGTTTAGTGGCTAGACTCCTTAACTGCTAATCCCAATGTAAAATTAGCTTTCGGCTTCTATAGGTCCACCTGTGCTGGTTTCTCAAAGGGGGGTGGATTTCTTACGAAGTCCTTGAAAATAGTGTTACTAAGAATAACGGTTACAGAAGACACGAATATGTCTATAATACCAAATGGCAGCCAAACCCACTCAATATATAGAAATTCATAGCTAGTGAGGTTCTACATAGTAGGCACAGAGGCCTGAGATTGAGAATTTTTAAGTAATTAAATTTGCGATTACGAGCCAGCGGTCGTGCACATATCGGACACTCACAGGCTAGAATTTTATTATCACACTAACCATTGCCTCTTTGGGACACGAGTGCACATAAAAAGAAATTCTGCATAATCGTAAAATTGCAATTGAGCTGTACGCAGGTTACTGATAGCCCACGTGGACCTTGGCAGTGGCCGCAAATAGCGAGATAGCCTTAGTTAATGGGCCGCTGGAAGTGGTAGGCATGGCGATTATGCTGGGGACACATGTTTAGATCTTCGGGACGGGTCAACATGAGACGCACCCACATGGATCTGGTGTAGTTGGCAGTAGGCTTGCATGACTATGACGTATGTCTAGATCAAGAGGACCCCCCACGGTGATGCACTAGAGCAAGAGTTGTGAGGGGAGCCAAGGCTGTTTTCGGGGTTTCTTTTAGCGAGCTTAAGAGGACATATCACTCACAGATGTCTTGGTTTTTTGCTCTTATCGTGACATTGTTTTGAGCCCATTGCGACGTTCACAACTTTTTCCAATCCACTCGTTCAAAATTCGATGCTGCCAGAAATGCAAATCGTTCTAATGTTAAGGTCGTGTGCCAGGGTAATAATAACGCAATCACATCAGCCTTCAGAAAATATACGCATAAACTGCAGACAGTGGCTGTTGCAGTCGTATTTTTTACTTCCTTCAAATAAGACGAAGCTTGACAGTGGCGACGATGCCGGCATCACATCGGACCAAGCATCAGAGAGGCGGAATAAGGTACCGTTACATTTAAGCTAAAAGAAATGAAATGGTCAACAATAAGCGTTTTCGTTTCATCGGACTATTTACGTTGCAAGGTTGGAAAGGGTTGTATCCTTTTTTGTACATAGGGAAATGCGGTTCAGCCTGTTTTTCACTATAGTTTGTCAACCAGCATGTATTGTCAACCATAGTTAATTTTTATTTTTGGCACTGCAATTAGTCGCTTTGCAGACCCCCTGTCAATCGTCACGGTTGAACCGACTGTACTTCGGTTTTCCTAAATACACTTCACAATGAACTCTGACATCCTCTGTTTCACTAATCACGGTGTAACCTCAAATTGACTGTAATATCACAAGCACATTCACTCTACAAGCGACTTCCGCAGAAGTCTTGTGCGTAGACAAGATTTGTTCTCTCTAAAGTTTAGAATTCCCCACAGGAGCGAATTGAAACGACAATCAAAAATGTCTAAATGCGTGCAACAAGAGGAGTGTATCAAGACAACCTGGAAATTCATACATACTGAATTTCACGCCATAGACCCCAACTACATGGATCCACAAAATACACTTTCTATGGTTATAATCACCGTTCTGCAGTCCTTATACTTTCGATTGTTGAAGTATGGCCTTTCTCTTCTCTAAGAAGGCCTTTATTACAGTCAAAAACAAGGATTTAGTCACCCAAATACTCTATGTCATAAGTTGAAATGTTAGTGGGGGGATGGCGCCACAAAACCCTATTTCTTGGATCAGGGCGGGGATAAGCACTCTTAATGCCAACAAGGTTCTACCCAGAGATAACCTAAATTAGCATCTAACTGTGGATAGTCGTTCCAACTGCGAAAGGTGCCGTACTTTGCACTGACGACGGCGTAGTTAGACTACATCAGCCCTCTGTCTCTGCATTCAAGAATACTTTAACGTCGTGTGCCGCTAGACTCTCCTTTTGCACATATTGCAGGGTTTCGCCCTTTATGTTTCAGTACTTCTACTATATTAGCTTGTTCATCAAAAAGCCTGGTTTTGGTGCCTTCGTTTGTACTGAAAAATTTTCATGCATGCGTTTAGTCAAGACCAACTAGCGTTGGTACAAGCATTACAATGAATTGGTTCTGTTTCCGCTTTGGTTAACCTCTCGTGTGACATTAAGTTGTAAACTATTGTTCGTGTTGCATAAAAAAGTTCCTCCTAGGCGGCACTATTCTTTACCGTCGACTTTGTTTCCCAACAATCCTCGGCTCCCTTCATCTCCCCCGTCCTCCTTTCTCTATTCACCTCTGCAGCCACAAGTAAGATATCTCGTAGACATGAAAAATATCCGCCCCAAAAATATTTTTTCTCTGATCAAATTAGATCTCATCTCTGTGGTTTCAGTGACCTTCATGAGAACATTGAAGTATTTGATGCAACTGAAGAGCATGGTCGTCTATTCTGGTAGGCGAGTCTATGTATGAACGACATAAAAATATGATCTGGCGCAGGCCGTGTTATAGTGTACGTCAATTTTGACTGCTTACGTAGGGGCCCCGTGGGTAGATTTATACGTGGCTCTATGGAGAGGATTAGTGAAAATTACACATTTTTCAAATGCGATGTCTTTTAGAACTAGTCTAGACAATATAACACACTGTAAAATAACTGTCACCTAAATTACATTAGTATTTCTAACTCCGTAAATCTTTGATCATGATCAATATAGAAATATTTTCCATGTCATCGTCAATTTAGAACCGTTGACTTTCTATATGAACTTTACGAAGGAGAAGTCCAGACTTTTGAGTGGTTCGGCATTTCTCAAAGGCGTTAAAACGCCATTTTAATCTACTCTACTTCAATCTGGAATCTGAAGATTGACGTATTTCTACGATGAGTGGGGCTTTAAAGGCGTTGAAATGTCTATATGTAATGTATATGCTCTAATATTACTTATTGTGGTGTCTGGTTGCTTTTACAAACACCGGAATCATGCCACCAGTACCTACAGCGAACGAGCGATGACCCAAAACCAAGAGCTGTGCCCTAATGGAGCCAGAATGACTAGTTAAACTGATGATGGAATCTTCTGGATTCTCATTGAAAATTTGCTGCAAATTTTTATTGATTCTAAGGGACTGTTCAGCCACCGTCTCACGGTAGTCATCCTTGTAGTAGATATCTTCCTCGGAGAAACCAGTCTCGATTTGAAATCCTTTGGGTTCGTATTTTTTGGCGATCACTCTTCTGGGAGATCTCTTGTCACAAGTATGGACACCAGTAGTTTCTCTCAAGTTCTCTTGGATCAAAGGCTGCACTTTTTGCAAATCCACAATATCTTCCCAGGTATTGATCAAAGTATCTATAGATCTGCTCAAGGGAGATACAAACCACTTGGTAGGCAAGATTAAGTCGACTTTTTCAGACTTGTTATTACGTAACTCTTGCTTCCAAACGGCTGCGTTTTCTTGTGCTTGCGAAATACCCAACTCTGTCAACAAAGGATCTGGACCCCACACGATTTTGCCGTCACCGTTCAATTTAGACCAGTACTCGTTCCATGCCTTGTCTCCGTATTTGCTGTGAGCTAAGTTGTGGAATCCCTGGCCATGTCTAGCCAAAAAGAAGATCTTGTAGGATTCGTCATTGCCCAGCTGCGAATTCAACTTGGCCAATTTGGCAGCGATTTCGTCCCACGACTCAAGAATACCAAAATGTTCATTTAAGTAGTTGAATTTCTGCTCGTCTGTCTCCTTAAGCGACTGCTTGAATACTCCAGGTAAAACTTCGAATTTCCAGTACGAAGGTAATGAAGATTCCAAAGTCTTCAATGCTGACTGGTACTCTTGAGCATCAGTGGATGAAAGATGCGAGTCAAGGACGTCCAATTCACTTGGTTTTGTAGCCATTTTTTGTAACTTTTTGGTGATATTGTAGGTAAAACTATCTATTTTACACACAGATCAACTGTCTCTATATAAGCTTTTATATTCTACGTAATGGTCTACTCTCCATCAGTTGATACCTTTCATTATAACACTTGCACGTTTTCACGTTTTCCAATATTTCCCGATTGGTAAGTGTTACCCGGCGGATGGAAAGATCGAATTCGAAGGTTGGAATAGCACCCGTACCGCAATATTGTATAACATCCTAGCCGCTAAAACTTGGGTCTATGCTGTAGGGAAGGTTCCAAGGAATTCCTACTACCTGTTGGTTAGATTTGGCAAGTGCTGAGATTCAGAGTAGAAACCCAACTCTCCCACAAGAAACTATGAGAAACGCTACTACGTTCTATTTTTTGGGTGACCTTAACTCCAATGCAATTGCATTGTTAAGACCGTTTCCTTTATGTGGGCAACAATCAGCGGCGACAGAGAACACGTCACATGTCAGGGGTTCATAGCACGAATCTTCTTCCATGAGCCCCATGGCCAATCTAACTGCGATTGACTCCCAAAAGTGTAATCTTTTGCATCATGCTGGCCCGGGCGCAGGGCATCGGTGTTTATCGCAGCCATCTCAAGGCTCAGGGTCGAGGGTTCCATACCTTGGGGAGCTAACACGCGAGAAACCACAGCGACAGTCTATCTGGCACATAGTGGGGGCTCGCTTTCTGTAGGCTTTTGGATTGTTCCAAACAGAGCCTTTTGGGGTACATAGAAAAGAGAGCAGGGAGCGAGGAGTGACGATTAATGCACTGCTAAAATGTAGAGAATTAATAGGAGTATAGTACCAAGTATCGTAGAAGACCAGGAAGTCTCCAATTTCCCCATTGCCCCAATTTTTCACCTTATCTATACGACTTCTTCCCTCTCTTTCTTCGTCCTCTCCTTATATAAGCACACCACAACCACCACCAACCCAGGCGGTCGTGTCCCCACCGCCCTAGCCTCCGTCAAAATTTCAATCCTCCGTTCACTCGATCGATCGCAAACCGGTTTTGTTGTAAAAGCAGTCACCGTTATAGATAGTGATAGCAGCAGTGAGCAGCGGTAGAAAGCATTCTATTGTACCAGTGAGATACCAGTGAGTGAACCGGCTACGCGAAAAACGCCGATTGTTTGTTGTTTCCATTATCCTCGTCAAGAACCGTTCTGTAGTGTCTAGTTACAGTGGATATCTTGTGTGTATTGTCAGTATCTGGGCGGGTAAAAATTACCAGTTCGAAGAAGAACAAGTTTGACACCACCGAAATCCTACGTTAGTAGCGTCCGATTAGCTGGAAATTCGAATACACGCTTCTAGCATAGCATAAGTTCGGCAATTCCCAGTGAGTTCCCTTAAAACACATAGCAATACTACAGTAGTGAGCTCTTGTTGTGATTACAATCGTTGGTTGAAATACAGCAAAAGTTAGCATCTGTGAATACATTGTAATTGATATTGTTACTGGTATTAGTTCCATTGACTCTATTACGACGAATCCCACTTTTGTGTCCTAGTATTGTTCATTGTCACCGAAGAACTCGTTCGCTCATTTCAACAGCGTTCTTGAGAAAGTCTAATCCTAGAATTGCATCTGATTGCTAAGTTGAGCTTCTAAATACTTTACAACAATTCATCGGTTAAGACATTAAGAATAACCATTCTCCACCCCCACAATTCACATATATAATCATATTTCACAATGGATAACTACAACGACGACCTTTATCCCCTCGCTCTCCTTATGGACGAGCTCAAACACGACGACGTCTCCAACAGAGTGGAAGCCATGCAAAAACTTGATAACATTGCCATTGCCCTTGGTCCGGAACGCACTCTCAAAGAGCTTTTGCCCTTCTTGAATGACGTTGCTCAGGACGACGAAGAAGAGGTGTTCGCAGTGTTAGCATCCAAATTGGGTGATTTCATTCCTCTCGTCGGCGGCCATGAACACTGTGAGCCTCTTATTCAGATCCTCACCATCTTAGCGCTGATGGAAGAACCTATCGTGAGAGACAAAGCCATCGATTCCTTAAATAAAATTGCAGAGGACCTCACCAAGGAGGAAATCAATGGCATTTTCCTCGCCTTGATCCGTGGTCTTTCGCAAGGCAACTGGTTCTCCAAGAAAATCGCATCATGTGGTTTGTACAAGGCTGTGATTGTCAGAGTAAACGCTCCAACACGTAAAGATCTCTTGAACTTATATTTAAAGCTCGTCACTGATGACTACCCAATGGTTAGAAGAGCCGCAGCTACCAACTTGCCCCGCATAATCAACCTCCTCACGGAATTCACCGAGAAGAACCCAAGTGATTCAAATAAGATAAACAACGAAGATTGGGAAATCATCTCGAAGATGTTCCAACACTTGATCTATGATGACCAGGATCTGGTAAAATTCTTGAGTATTGATGTATTGATAGCTATTCTTGAATTCTTCCAGAAGATTCACGAGACCAGCTTTAACTCTGATTTCTTGACTTCGGCCTTGAAATTGATCAAAGACGAGAGCTGGAGAGTCAGGTACACTGCCGCAGATCGTTTCACTAAAATAGCAGCAAACTTCACTAGCGAAGAAAGCGATCTTTTCCAGTTGATTGAGCCATTCATCTCTCTTATGAAAGATAACGAAGGAGAGGTCAGAAAGGCAATAGCCAAGCAATTGCCTTCATTCTGTCAATTGCTCACTAAATATCCTTCTAGTCGTGCCATTGTACTTACCAAGATTATCCCAGTTGTCAACGAGTTGAGTCAGGATGCACAGGACAATGTGAGAGCATCTTTGGCATCTACGATCACTGGTTTATCTCCTATCCTTGAGAGACAAGCTACAATTGACAAACTTCTCCCAATTTTCTTGGTCATGTTGAAGGACGAATTCCCTGACGTACGGTTGAACATCATTTCTAACCTTTCCGTAGTGGATGAGACCATTGGAATCAATCTTTTATCAACAAACTTGCTTCCAGCTATTACAGAGTTGGCCCAGGATTATAAATGGAGAGTGCGTTTGGCCATTATTGAATATATCCCTAAGCTCGCCAACCAGCTTGGTGAGTCATTCTTCAACGACGAATTGCTTTCGTTGTGTATGTCATGGCTCTGGGATCCAGTATTTGCCATTAGAGATGCTGCTGTTAACAACTTGAAGGAGTTGACAGTTATTTTTGGTTCTACTTGGGCTAATACTGAGATTATCAACCGTTTATTAAACAACGACGATAAGATCGATGATGACGACAAAATTGATTACTCTAACTTCATCATTCGTATCACTTGCCTCTTTGCCATCACAAAATTGATTCCTGTGATTGATTACCCTATCATCATCAAGAAGGTCTTACCTTTCATTAACAGCTTGATCACGGATGGTGTTCCAAACATTCGTTTCAATGTTGCCAAATCTTACCTTTTACTTGTGCAAACTTTTGTTGCCAACAAGAGTAAGTTGCCAGTAAAGGATGACGAGTTGCGTAAATTAGTCAACTTAGAGATTTTACTGAACCTTGAGAAGTTACAGAATGACGACGATGTGGATGTGAGATTCTACTCGAGCAAGAGTATCCAAGGCATCAACGAGTTGATGGCTTAGAGATAGAGGTTATTTGTCTGAGTCCTGAAAGAGAGAAGCAGGTTCTGAAGATATACCTTCGAATGAATATAATAGTTTCACACGGGTTTTCTTTGAAACAAGAAAGAATACATGACATTAGGGAATCTGCAGAACCTGCCAAAAGAGAACAGTCGATGTTCATATATAATAGCACATAAAGCACAGTACTTTGTATTCAGTTCAATGTTGATTCTTTATAGTTTGGTTTAGTTGTCTGGTTTTAGTCCAGCAACAGTCATTATGTAACAGGTGCTTCAGCTTAATTCTATAGTTGTTTCGCCATTTATTCTTTTCCTGTTCTGAAATTAATATTTCGTCTTTTTAAATATACAGAAATCTATGAAAGATAGTAGCTGTGTACCCATATCGCTTACTTGTAGTCCATTCGCTAGGTATTGTGTTGAGCTGACCGACTCTTCTCATAATTTTGGATACCTATCATGTCGTCACAATAATGTATTTGTTACACCAAGTCAATTCTACGTTTAAAACTACATTCAAGTAACAATATCTAGAATCGTGAGCTCGTGAATAGACACATAGTCTCTTGTATCTTAATAAATAATCATAAAATGAATCATATGTACAATAAGCAACCTTCATTTATGCTGATGCCTTGCTTCTTTCGGCCTTTGTCTTCTCCAATTTCTCGAAATCAAAATCAAACGAAGCACCGCATCCACAAGCCGTGGAAGTGTAAGGAGAATCAACAATCTTAAATGACGATCCAATCAATTCCTTTGTGTAGTCTAGTTTTGAATCTTGTAATATTTCAAGTGAAGAATCGTCCAAGATGATCTGGGCGATATTTCCAGTATTATCTATACGCTTGAATACCAACAATTCGTCGTCTTCATCCTCGGCCAACTCTTTCTTCAAATCGGTAAGGTTCAAGTTGTACTGGAATCCGTGGCATCCACCACTCTCTACACCGATTCTCAATGCTGAATCGGGGTTATTGTCATTTACAGATATCGTGTTGAGCTTCTCGCTGGCTCGTTGTGTTATAGCAATATGCAAATCGGTCTTTCCATGGACCAATTTCGTGGCGTTGAAGTCGTCGATGTCTTCTTGTGGAACATTTGCTTGTTGTTCATGCTGTGTTTGGGTGCCATTTGCTGGGGAACCGGGTGCTTTTGGGAAGGCAAAGGAGGACGCTTTAAACGACTTCGGAGCAGCGCCACCGCTATTCCCAGCGCCTGCACTTCCAGAATTGCTATTTGTGGCTGTTCCGCCGGTTGAATATAACTGGACTCTTAATTGTGAGTGTTCCTTGGGTATTTGACTCCGAGATGGCCTGAGAAGGGCCAATCTTCTCGAGTTTCTGGCCAAAATTGGCCGCCTCAAAACACTTCCAATCATTATATTCCAATTCTGATAATAACTACAAGATTTTATACCTGAAAAACCTACTTAATATCACCTATAATCCCTTCTTCAGAAAGAAACAAAGCTTACAAATAATCGAATTTTAGTGGTTATAAATTTTTGGTGAGCGGAAATATTGGGTGTTGTATGCAGTGCTGATTTCGAGTCCGAAGTTCGAAATTGCAGCCTTTTTGGAGGGAAGTAGTAGAGATGAAGGAGATGGAGGGTAGTGAGGAGATGAAAGGGTAGTTGGATGGTGTCTGAAGGGCAGATTGAGATGTATGGTGGTTTTTTTGGGGAAAAATTGTGAGGAAATGAGGCTAATTACTGGTGGTATGGTGTGGAATATATAGGCGCATAGTTAGTGTTATGTATGGAGAGAAATTTCGCAGCCGTTTTGAGTTATTGAGATATGGATGGTGAGTGAAGTGGAGATGTAAGTAGAGGTGGATTAAGAGGAGTGAACATGGAAGTAGAGGTGTATTGAAGGGAGAGGGATTTGGAATAAGGCAAGCAAGTGAAGGAGTAGTGAGCTGTTAATGTGTTGGGAATTTAAAGTCACTCCAATTCTCTTTATTATTATACATTATAAATGTCCCTGGCAGCCACACTCATTACTATTCATGCCGTCAACGCAAGGATGTCATGTCCTTAGTTGCTCGCGATTTCTTGGCTACTACACTCAAACACTACAAATGGTTCTGAAACGTTACAAATCAACTGTAATTGTATATACACATATGTATTTTGTACTTATCTCCACCCAACCCGACTGGTGGCTTAACGGTACTTGTCGTCGGAAATTCTCCACGTTGGTAAGAGGTCCAAGTGTTTCCAGTTCTCCTTAGGTCCTTCCATACCTATCGAAATGTATCTCAAGTACCAGAAGGAATAGATCACACCAGCGTAAGCAAGGCCATAAATAACAGCACGTAAGATCTTAGCCTTGGACGAGGAATTAGGTTGGTTTAATGGAGAGGTAAACTCCTCAATCTGGTAACATAAAATGATCATGGCAAAGTAAAGTGCTGGAACATAGTGATGGACGTATGTAACTCTACCCATGATCACGAAGGGCATGAAGTGCAAACCCCATCCGAACATAGGGTAGATACCACCCATTAAGAACTTTCTCAACTTATTTGGCTTTTCTGGTGGGAAGTCCACAATTTGTCTTTGCCATCTAATCAAGAACCATAAAGTGATGAAAGCGAAGTTGACAACGGCGACAGAAGAGGCCCAGGTGTTGAATGGCGAACCAACAAGGAAGTACTTCACCTTGTTACTAGCCCAGGTACACATTCTAATACCGACGTGCAAAGTAGGCCATTGCCAAGCTTCGGAAGCCAAGTCATCTTGCTTGTCAGCGTCTGGAATCAAAGCATTGTTCGTAGCCATCATTGCCAAGTTAAGTTGGATGAAATCACGCATGAAACGGGTCTTTGGCAACTTGAAGTCTGCTGGAGCTGGAGGAAGAATCTCGTTTCTGTTGTTTTCAATGTTCCACCAAGTACGCTTGTCCTTCTTGAATGGGTTCTTGTAACATACAACTTCACCTTGTCTGAAACCCCATTGTGGCAAGGAAACACCAGTGACACCTAAGTAACAGCCCAAAGCTTGCGACTTGAATCTGATAGAGGAGGTTAATGGGTGAATACGTATCTTGTCTTCGGTAGATTGTTGTTCTGCAACTTCAATGATCCAATTGTCCTTGATATCTCCGATAGTCATGTTACCGTAACATGCAACTTCCCATTGAGCCTTGCTGACTGGAGCTGGGATTTCGTGAGTGTGCAAGTTTCTACCCGTTTGTGGGTGCATGATTCTAACAGCCATACCGTCCAAGATATATTCGATTTCAGTGTTATTGTTGGAAGTATCATAAGCTGGCTCACCTCTTGCTCTTTGGAACACCCAGTTGTTGTTAGCGTCCTTGTGTCCATAAGTGGTAACTTGTTGTTGCTTGGAACCTTCTGGGAAAGTCTGCACGTGCGAGTGCAAAAGACCACCAGAAAGACCTTGATTCTTCAATGTAACAACGGAGTGGGCGATAGTGACCTCTCTTGGTCCACCTCCTACATCAGAGCCGACAAGATTGGCCTGGAAAAGGGAGGACATGTTAGCATCTCCAGTTCCTGACTTGTACAAAAGATCAAAATGAACCTTGAAGGAAACTAAGAAGATAGTGATAGGAATTACAATGAGTCCAAGGGATCTGGCGAGCCAATGTTGGGTATATCTCTTCCAGGAAATGGACTTGTCTCCGAGTTTGGTCCAAAGGTCGACAATGGTATAGATTCCGACCAAGGTGGTAACGAAAAGACCCACCATCTTAACCGAACAGGTGCAACCAATGGAGAAACCGGTGAGAAGAAGCCATTTCCACCACTTTCTAGAGAATTCTTTCTCCTTGGTGTTAAAGTTGTTGAAACGAGAAAAGCAGAATACGGTAGCGACTGTGAAAAAGAGAAGCATCGAGTCCAAAAGGATAAACTTACCGAGGGTGACGTAGGAAAGTTCTAAGGTGACCATCAAGGTGAATAACCAGGTTGTAGCGATCGAGAATCCAATCTCCTTCATGGTGTAGTATGCGAATGGAACACAAAGAGCGGAGAAGGTGGCATTGAACAAACGCATTTTGGTGTAGTCAATGTAGTCTGGGTATTTTTCACCCGATGGGAAGTCCCAAGAACCATTGTAACCGGCCAAGTAACCGGAAAGACCAATGAGCATTTTACCCAATGGAGGATGGACATCGTGGTAGAACTCGTGTCTCAAGTAGTATGAGCCGAACTTTCCAAAATGGGCTTCATCCCACACGACGGCATCATTGATGCCGATACGATAGAAACGGACGAAGAATGAAAGTGCTGTGAAGAGAATTGGAGCGAGAATGGATTCAAGCTTTTTGAGCGAGGTATAGAAGTCTTTGCTGTCTTCCAATTGGGCTCTTTTGGCGTCGGAAGCATCGACAGCGTCAGCGTCTTCGACGGAATCCACGAGATCATTCGAATCGTGGCTGTCCTCGGATTCTTTGCCCTTTCTTTGACGGAGAGTGTCTCTTGACGTGTCAACACCGGACGCAGACATGGTGGTGTGAGTACGAGGGTGAACTATGAACAACAGGGGTGAAAAAGCGGCGGGAAAAGGGTCTCACGGGAGCAGGGTGCGGCTAGAGCGTTTCTAGGAGTTTCTGCTCTGTTGGGGGTCCAAGCCGGGGCGCAATTGGGTTGTTGGAAGGTTGTTGGCACAAGAAGAGCTGGTGGCTGTAAACGTTGAAGAATCGGGTTTCTTAGTTATGAAGACCCTCTTTTTCGCTGGAGTGCATATGGGTTAGAGAATACGTGTTTTTTTGAGGGTGTGTGAGTGGTGCATATAGCGTGGTGATATACGTGTGGTGTTGTTGTATGTTGTTAAGTATGGGAGGAGGTAGTAGAGGTGTAGAAGAGGTGTAGTAGGGGTATACTATGTAATGTAGCGTGCGTGTTGTATTAGAGGTGTATTAGAGATGTAGTAGATGTAGTAGAGTTGTAGTAGCAGTGTAATATGGTAGTTTGTGATGTTTATTGTAGAGTGTTGTTATAGTGTGTATGACATTCTACGTGTTAAGTATGAGTGATACGTGCGTGTTATCTTAAGTATGGAAGTGTTGTACAGCGTAGGATTATGTATGGGGTTTATGTTTTTTATGGTGCTATTGTGAGATGGTGTCATGTATGTGTTAAGTATGTGCTCAATGAGTAGTCTGTTTTGTCTTTATATGACTCTCATGTTATATCTGTTGTGTGACAATTATATTATGTATATGTGTTAAGTATGCTAAGTACTATTGTGTTAAGTATGCTAAATACTATTGTGTTAAGGATGCTAAGTACTAGTATGTATGTATGGATGTTCTCTACTTATTCTACGATGACGGTATAACATACGTTTAACGCACTTTGTGTATGGTGAAAAAGGCTGAGAATGTGGCATGGTGGAATTTGATCTCATGAATTGAAGAATCTACCAGAGAAGGGTTTGGACATGGGGTGGCTTATTGATGTATACTACCACTTGACTGAACATCGCCTCGAGGAGCAGTTCTCGATAGAAACCGTGTAGTTATAAGAACCAGTGTCTGGTAGATACATCACGTGCCCGAATCGATTCTGACAATGTCCTCGAGAATTCTGGGACTCATCACGATATGCGGACCGTTAGGTGCATGGAGTTTAAATAACATGGAACGATACTTAGTTTCCAGCATGGAATGCCATATTCGGAGATCGTTCGAGGACGTTTCGTCGGGCATTCGCTGTTCATTGGAGATCGTGTTTTGATCACGTGAAAAGTGAAAAATTGAAAAATAAAAAATTAAGAATAAATCTATGAGGTAATAATCAGGAAATTATTACGTAACGAGAGAACCAGTGTATATATTCCAATATATGAAGATAAATGCCAACCAATTGAAGTGAAATGGCCATAGAAGTAATCTATAATCGTTGTGAGATACTGTCAGTGTGTACCGAGAACGAAAATGAATCGTTCTTTTAAATTTATGTCAGAAAAATTTAAAGAATGTAGTTGTGATCTCTTATTAACTACGATCATATAAGAAGACTATCTTTGCAAATACTATAGCTCTTTTATTATTAGATCAGTCTATATGTCTATGGCCAAGATTATCACTATCCCCCTTAATGAGAAAAATGCGTACCAGCACTGTAATTCAACTCTATTTACTGCAACGTCTGCTCATTGTAGACCGATTCTAGGAGAAACCATACGAGTTCATCCTTGAGAAGCGAATTGGGATCATTCAGGAGCCTGTCACCGAAGATCTTGAACTTTCCCTCTATAGAAATGTTCATCACATTAGTAATTAGTTTGACTATCAGCAAATTATCAAAGTTCATAGTGCTGGACTCCTTCAAGAAGTCATTTACCATTGAAACAATTTGCAAAGGTGTTTCGTGATCATTATCTTTCTCTTCTTCCTCGTACTTATCAATGAACTTGGTTATATCTTTTCGAGGAATGTTGATTACAATATTCCGAAGATTGCTGTTAATTATAGGCCCATTGGAAAAGGCAGTAACTTCTTTGCCTAATGCGTACGTTATATCCAAATCTCCTATGAGCTCATCTACCCACCGTAGCTCGGTATCAACTCTAGTTTCACGGAAGGCTTTTATACCATTGAAGAGCTCATTTGCCAAAGAAGCAATGTACTTATCATTCATTCGGTAGTCCTTAATAACCATGGAAGTCGAACTTCCGGGCATGTTCTCAAGCAATGTCATGATAAACCTGTTGGTTCCAACATTGCTACTGCCACTGTTCGCTACTCGATTGAGTATCACAGTATTGAAAGACTTTGCATTGGACACTTCTCCATCTCTGTTTACAAATACAAAGACCTGACGGGGAAGCTGAAGCGCTCTGTTTGATGTCTTTATAACTAAATATTGGATAGAATAGACATTGTTTCTTCTGTAGGTATTTCTGAATCCGAATGTTACCTTCAACTCGGGAATCACATCCTTATATGTATTGAATCTGGGTATGAGTTCTGCTTCCACGATGGAGTTGCTTCGGGTTCTATATACATGGAACAACTGCTTTGCTATGTTAGTCTTTAGGTACGACGTCTGAACGGGTGATAGAGCATAATGAGAAGACGCTGAAGGTCTTGATGTAGACGGTATTAATGGCTGATTCGACTTGTAGAGCTTGAAAGTTTGGTTAAGAAAAAGGTTCGTTATATCCCTCAGGTCGTTTTCTGGCGACGCACTCGCACTCATCTCCGTTTTCAGCTCTCGTTTACAGTAGTTTTTAATCCAGTTGTTGTATGTTTGCAATCATTAAATCTTTGTTTTGATACTTTGTTTCGTCTGTCGCGAGTTGAAAATGCGACAAACCATTTACGACACAATTACGTATACGGAAGTGCTTATGAGTGGTTGCAATAGCTTAATAGTTAATTTAGAGATACCGTCCATGGTTCTTAGATCTACAACACAAGTTCTTGTATTTTGTATCTGAATTATTGTGTTCTATGTTCTAAATTCCATGTATTGTGTCTTATGTATTATGTACAATCACCATCTTTGCCAAGGCTTGAGGGCTTTATCTTCGTACTTTATTTTGCTGATGGTAGAGCTATATGGGGTTTGTGTTGGTGGTGCAAAAGCCGTTCGTGACACCAAAAGGTGTTACTATTAGTAATATTTCCGTTTCTTTTCTTTGATAGAGCACAGATCGAATTTGTGACCCTGTGTTTGTGATAAACTCACATCGTAATGTAGTTTAATTATTCAAGTTCCATTTGTCATCGGTTCCAGAACCCGATCGCTTGTACCTCAGAGCTTTGTTTCTGCGCTATCTTCGATTGAACTTGTTCATTGGGGGATCGCCGTGTTATCTCTATTGTGATGTTACTTAGATTCTGTTATTTTATAACAAATTTGCCATTCGATCATATTATGCTGGTCCAAGATAATAATTCAGCATCGAATACAATTTGTGCTACTATCGTGGTGTGCAAGGCAATGGTTCTGCGGTCCATTGTAAATAGTACTTTACTGATACGGTTAGGCATTTGTGTTCCATGAAAGTTAATCTTAATACGTAGTATAAAATATGAACTGCAATTTGAACCTCTCCAGTCAGGAGTAATGATGTTACCGCCGAAGATGAAGTGGAGTTGATATTCGGCTTTAAACACATAAGATGGTTGTGAAATACTCTACAAATTAATCTCGAATAAAAACTGGAACTTAACTCCTTTCCGCGTCCTCTCGAGATGGTCCTTTCAAGTGGTGATGCACAACATACTTTGCAGCCGTGTGAGGGTTGCGTGTAGAGGTTAACAGGTATAGAGTAACGTAGATATAGGAACATTTCGAATTAATTCATTACTACGGTTGATTTAATAGTTAAATACTCTAGTGACCCCATCTCGAGAGAAAATGAATGGATTCAACCTCTTAGGTCGATCTTCTTAGTACTGTTCTGGCTACACAAGTTAGTTCTTTTCTAATTTTCATGATTCATATATAAATACACTATATATCAACTATGTTCATATTACTAAAGCCACAGCCATAAGTAGATGCTGAAGCTATCCATATTTCTAAAAACAACGTCCACCTACTAAACGAGCTAGTAGTGCTCATTGGTTTCGTCATAATTTCATGGCTCCACTACTTATAACTTGGTGGATAGTTAGTTAGAAGCCTTGGCGACGTGCTCCAACAAGTCAACAACTCTGGTGGAGTAACCGAACTCGTTATCGTACCAAGAGATCAACTTGACGAAGGTTGGGGACAACAAGATACCGGCCTTTTGGTCGAAGATGGAAGAGTAAGAAGAACCCAAGAAGTCAGTGGAGACAACAGCGTCCTCAGTGTAACCTAAGACACCCTTCAATTCACCGTTAGAAGCAGACTTGATAGCCTCAGAGATCTCCTCGTAGGTGGCTGGCTTCTTAAGTCTGACAGTCAAGTCGACGACGGAAACATCGACGGTTGGGACTCTCAAAGACATACCGGTCAACTTACCGTTCAACTCTGGGATAACCTTACCGACGGCCTTGGCGGCACCGGTGGAAGATGGAATGATGTTACCGGAAGCGGTTCTACCTCCTCTCCAGTCCTTGTGGGATGGACCATCGACGGTCTTTTGAGTGGCGGTGATGGAGTGGACAGTGGTCATCAAACCTTCCTCAATTCCGAAGACGTCGTTAATAACCTTGGCCAATGGAGCCAAACAGTTGGTGGTACAAGAAGCGTTAGAGATGATGTTCAAGTCTGGAGTGTACTTGTCAGCGTTAACACCAACGACGAACATTGGAGCGTCGGAGGATGGAGCAGTGATGATGACCTTCTTGGCACCACCGGTGATGTGCTTTTGAGCGCCCTCAAGGGTGGTGAAGACACCAGTGGACTCGATGACGTAGTCGACACCGGCCTTACCCCATGGAATGGAAGCTGGGTCTCTCTCTTGGAAAACCTTGATGGCGTGGCCGTCAATGACAAGGGAGTCACCCTCAGACTTGACCTCACCCTCGTATCTACCGTGGGTGGAGTCGTACTTGAACATGTAAGAAGCGTAGTCTGGAGCAATGAAAGGGTCGTTGACAGCGACAACTTCAATGTCTTTTCTGCCGAGAGCGACTCTGAGGACCAAACGTCCAATACGGCCGAAACCGTTAATACCAATTTTGATAGCCATTGTGAGTGTAGTAGTTAGTGTATAAGCAAGTTATATCCTGGTGAGCTAGAACAAGAAGAAGAAGAAAAGAAAATGGCAGCCAGAATATCAAAAGCAGATTGGTGCGAATTTATATTAAATTTCACGCCAGCGTATCTGTAGAATTCCATTGGCGGGCATGGAAGTATTTTAGGGTATAGTAGTTAACGGTGGAGTGGTGGTGGAGGGTGAGAGAGGCTGTAAACTGTAAAAAACCCTGGATTGGGCCGGCGCACAATGAATGGAAGAGCGATTCCCGGGACGAGGGCTGGACACGACGAAGTGGATCAGAGGAGGGGAAGCCGCCGGGGGACGGTAGCGGTGTCGGTGAGAGATGGGATATCACCGCTGAGTGCAGTGCAGAGGTACAGAAGAAGGTGGAAGGGGAGAGAATTGGACGACGATAGTGAGAGGAGATTGGTTGATTGGAGGTTGCGATTGGGAAGCGAATAATTGTGTTGCTGGAAAGGTATGCAAAAAAAATGGATGAAAAATCCGACTGAGAGTTGTTGGCCATAATTCTAGTTGGGAATTATGTAGAATGATGTCAATTGACTTGGTGCTACTGCCATCAGTTGACTTCTACGTCAAAACCACTGGAAATACTGCTACAGCGCTTAATTGGACTGGGCACCATACGTTTTTAGAGTTCTGCCGAGATAAAGATTGCTTCTACACCATCCCAATGGGATAAGCCCACTTAACACTGGCCTGATGGAACAGGAATAGTGGCTATGGTTTAGAGTTGTAGCGCCGTTTGGGGCTGCTACCAAAGTTTCTCGAATTTTCTTCTGTCTACATATCCTATAACACGCCAAAAATCTACAGAACTGGGCTCAATATTCTTCGACTTCGCTTAAGTTCGGTTCATTGCTCGTGTCAGATAAAGTTTAAATGAGTGCCCATGTCTTCGTCTTGTGAATAATAATATTAACACCTGGATCAAGCAAACTCCTTCTGAGAACCAACAACTCTCCCAAGCATACCACTGTACACAACTATGGCCATTACACAGTCCTCAATTAAACTGTAAAAATGCTTAATCGCATTACAGAACTCCGAGACCGAAATTACCACGTAAGGGAATAGGTGGAAATCGCTCACTATGGAAATGTCATGCAGACGCTTGGTGAGTGATTTTTCCAATTACTCATCGTATGGTGTGTCGTCACGTTTTGTTGTATCTGTAGACAGTAATAGTAATCAATTTTGCAGTCATAGGGCTTTGGCTGCTGCAAAAGGTCAATTGTTTGCTTCTTTCAATTCCCACAGTATGACCGGTTCATATTTGTCAGAATTCTACTCAGTGGCCGTACCAAACGCCTGTTCCGATAGAACACGGGCTCTAAGAACATTCGATCGTCAAGACTGTATGGTGTAGGGTATTATGCCTTCCACCCGTCCAAAAGCACACTTGGTAGGTATTTCTCACGTGCATCCTGTATATTGGGCTCGGTATGGAACGAATCCTCGGCGGTAGAAGCTGCTACCTAAAGAAATGGGACTGTGAAGACAACCGATTCCCTAAAAGCACCGGGAAGGGTAGGAGAACATGGGCTCCCTGATTGGACCGGGTGGGCTACCCCAAAGTACTTTCCTTTTGAGGAGGCGGAAGCAGTCGAATCCTGGGGTACTTGAGGAAAGCGGTTCTTCTACTAGTATTTCGACTTACAAGCCGCAAGTGAAAAATTGCCGGGGACAGCTCATTTATTTTATCAGGACATTTAAGAGTAGTTTAAATATCCAGGAGTTGTAAGACCGAAACCACTAGAATTGTACTTGTGGTCTCATAAGCAAGATAACTCTCGATTCTTAATACACTTTGATTGCTACAGAAAGTTCCTAATTGTTCTTCACATCGTGTCATCTTTTCTTAGAAGATATCTCTTCCATTCTCTATTACAATATTCTACAAGGCATGAGATGCAAAAACAGATCTCTTACATTACAGCAGAATTCATTCATCTTTGCAAAGGATAGCGGTTTCTTATGTACAGTATACAAATATGGTCCCTTTGATTAGAGAGGTTAATTATAACACAGGTTTTGGGCACCTCTTGCATTGCCAACTTCAATAGCTATCTAAAGTAATTGCTCATCGAATCGTCTATTTATGCCATTAGCAACGAAGGAAGAAGTGATGTTCTTCACGGGTAACTGTATAATGGGTAGTACTTCTAGCGACATTACCGTTTAAGTTGCTATCTCGCTTGTATATTGCGCGTCTACTTATATAATCAGGATAGAATCACATCATATAAGATAAGCTGAAAATATCGGAAAGTCCTTACGTTCTCCATATGCCATTGGTTTATCTGTATAGCAATGTCCTTAAGACAAATTAAATTGAATTCGGGTAACTTTATCCCATCCATCGGCTTGGGTTGCTACGACATCCCAAGATCGCAAACTAGTAATGTGGTTTACGAGGCATGTAAAGCAGGTTATAGGCACTTTGACACTGCGGTACTATATGGAAATGAAGTTGAAGTAGCCAATGGAATCGTGAAATATCTCAATGAAAACCCTCATGCAAAGCGCTCGGACTTCTCCTACACTACGAAATTGTGGAACTCGCAACTAGGAGCATCGCATACACCGCAGGCCATTGACGAGATCATTGCCAAGAGCGGTGATTTGAAATACATCGATCTTTTGCTAATTCACTCGCCATTGACAGGTAAACGTTCCCGCTTAGAGAGTTATGCTATAATGCAAAAGTATGTTGACAGCGGCTCAGTAAAGAATATTGGTGTGTCGAACTACGGCAAGCATCATATCGAAGAGTTACTACAATGGGAACATTTAAAATATCCTCCAGCAGTAAATCAGATAGAGATAAGTCCATGGGTCATGAGAACAGAGTTAGCGCAATGGTGTTTATCTCAAGGAATAAATGTAGAAGCTTATGCACCATTGACCCATGGTTATAAATTGGTAGAAGATCCAGATTCTCCTTTAGCCAAAACGTGTAAGAAATATCACAAATCATACGCTCAGGTACTAATCAAATGGTCTTTGGCCAAAGGTTATATTCCTTTGCCAAAGACTAAAACAATAGCAAGATTGGCCGAGAACTTAAACGTAAATGACTTTGAATTAACTTCTGAGGACATAGCTGAACTAGATCAGCCTGGTGCTTATGAGCCAACCGATTGGGAATGCACCGATGCTCCCTAGACCATATCGTATGCAAAGGATACATTGTTAAGCTCTTTGCACCATAGCGAAGTCCAGCAAGGTGGCTTCTACTTTTGCAGACCATTCCCATTAAAAGAAGTAAATATCAAATATATCAAGACTGTCGAGTTACATTAGTAGATGCGTAGAATTTTCCTGATCGATGAAGCCCTCGTCCCACATACCTTCGAGGTAGAAAATTCAACTGAGCAGCTTAGCTAGGAAGTGATATACGAAGACAATTGTGAGGAAGTTCTCTGAAATGGTGCTATTTTGTCAAACAGGACTAGAGCCCAGCTCAATGTGGAATTTCTTGACTCCAAGTCTGGTTCAACAAGACTTCAACTCGAGCGAGTATTTCCCGAATTCATTCTGTTGAACAATATGAGACTGTTTCATTCTACTGAATCTATTCAGAGCTTCATTGAGTAAGGAATTTCATAGTTCGTATCATAGCAGCTGTCGTGGAGGTGTGAAATTTGTAGAAGGGGATCATTGTTTTTATATTTCAAATATATTACTAAAGGACTGTAGTGACTTCCCTGAATATAACTGGAACGTCAACATCAAACAATAAGCTTGCTACTGAAGACGCAGAAGGTGCTAAAAAGGCAGAGAAAATAACCATCAACTGCTCAAAAAATACCCCAAACATGTAGGCAAAGGATTTCAGGAAACTCGAGGCATCTTTAAGAGAAAACGTGCAAGAACCCTGTTCTTGGCAGAACAAGGGGAACTAATGGTTACATCGTAGGGATTCTTCTTAAGAATAAAAGAGAAAAGACTTTAAAAAAAAAAAGAAAAGATTACACCCTGACGTTGAACTTCTGTTGCGCTTATAGTTAGGAAATCTTCGGCCCAATCATTTTGATACGAGCCGTGAATTTGGGGGTCATAAGCAGAATCGATCTCCAGTAGAATTCGAAATGTATGATTGATGCGAAAGCTCGGCTTTCCACAAATTAAGCATCGGCCGAAGGTCTCAATTCAGGAATGGCTGTGCACATGCATATCCATTTTTATTCCATCGATTAATAGCTTAATCTCTCTTTTGTTTTATTATTTCATTATCCAACAATACTGCAACCTTCCAAGAACATTTCCTTTTCAACACTAATTATGTTCTTCTAGGTCTCTTGTTCAGACCCCAAGGGTATGCCCATATTTTTTATTAATTAAAAATATCTCAAAACACATTGAAAATGCGATATTTAAAGTGCTGCAGTAGAACAAAACAAAAACATAATCCTTCCCTAACAGGATTAAGCCGTTGACCGATTCCCTAGTATACACGACGTAATTGCAATATAATTACCGTGCTATCTAAGAGTTCGCATAGTGTCATACATTATACTATATACAGAGTATGACCTTTGACGTGCTCCACATGCAATGGTATAGGTGACAATAATGCCTCAGGAATAAAAGGAGGGGCTAGGGTTGAATCGTCCTTCATTTGTCGGCGTTATTGTCTCATAGAGTAGGATTCAGGAGAGACTCGTGACAATAATTACTAAAAACCTTAATCCCAATTTTGTCATTCATTTCTTTGAGCCTTTTGACTCTCTGATTGTAGGTGGCAAATCATTACCTGTAAGGTAACTTTGCAGTGCCTCTCATGATTGGGGCTAACTTTCATCTCTAATTTCTTTTTCTTCCAACGTTATGCACCGCAACGGTAGCAGAAATTAAACTCTATTGTGCTCTAACAGCGCGTGGCTCATTTAGAATCATTCGATCCTATCTCACTTCTATAATACCAGATACCCATTGGAAACAGAGGCCTAGAAAACACCCTGATCTGATCTAGTTGGTGTATCATCCCCTAAATGACTGCAGTAACACCGAGACCAATTGAAGTGTGAATTCTCGGAGATTCATTGAGGAGATAGCCATTTATTTTGTCGCTTTACTTTTCATGTTTAAGAGGGTGTGAATATTTCAGTCGATCTTCGCTTACATTGAAGTATTCACAGCAGCACCTTTAGGAAGCGACTCTTTGTAAGGATATAAAATAGATGTAGAATGGTTAAACGTAGAGTTCCAGATGATCAGCTGTGGCATGTGCCTCTATCCATGACAATGTGAGAAGGACAATAACAGTGGAACTCCAAGCTAAGAACCCAACCCTATGCATAAGGGGTAATTTTGAAACATGTTGCAGAATGATTTGTTAGCTGAGGTCATTGCTGAGGGATTAGAAATGTTTCAACTCCCGATTCTGTGCCCTCTCCTACAGTCCGCTATCTCAATTTGAGCCCCCTTCCATAGAGCAATGCCCAAATATACAAAAAATACCATCTCTAGAGTTCCTCTTGCACTACAAAATATTCACGTTTTCAAAAAATAAATAATGATCTAATTATTATAATTTGTACAAGAAAAATTCCCAGTACGAAATAAGTCCATACATGGTGTCTTGACATCACCACGAGCCTATAAGCATTAGAAGGTAATGTGGTGGCAAAATCAAACTAAACAGAACTGACTAAAATGAACAAAGTAAACAACACAGTAAAACAAGGTAAAAGAAGAATTAGAAGTTAATAGCAACATAGCAAGTATGTAGAGTAATTAGACCAAAAATGAAAGAATGGTTATTAGGCCAAATCCTTGTGGTAGTCTAACATAAGTAATGTTACTTTGCAAATGGATTATTATTGTTTGCTATTATAATGTTGTCAAAATTTTCATTTTCAACAATATCCATATTCTGGTATTGGTTGAACCCATGAACCACATTACTATTACGATGGCCGTGTAAAATAGAGTCGCTAGATTCAACGATACCAGACGTAGAATGGATATTACTTATTGGGTCGTCAAAGAAAGTGGCTGCATTGCCACTCATCTTAAATGCATCGGAGGGTAATTCATCAAACGTTACGGGAAATTCGACAAAAGTTTTGCCTGCTGCTCCATCTATATCATCTTCATAAAATGATTGGGGTTGAGTACTTTGTTGTACCTGTGATTGTTGGTTGATTGACTGGGGTGACAAAGATGTAGTAGCAGTTTGCGTGTTGGCAAACAAAGTTGGTGTAGTATGCGCGTGAAGCCCACTTGGTGTAGTATTCGTAGAAGTAGTTGACGAATTACTCGACAAGCTGTTTCTCTTACCAGTAATGTGAAATTCGTTGCCATTGTTGCTAATAATCGCACTTGAAGAGGAGTTTGTCCTATGGGGATGAGGGTGAGGTTTATGAACATGACCACTGTTCTTCATCTTTTGATGAGATGGAGAAAATGGTCTCTGTGTTAAAGAAGAGCTTGATCTTCTCAAAGTTGTATTGAGTGGCGAAGCAGTATCTGTTGGAGAGGTTAAAGAATGGCTCTCGTATTTGCTGGTCAAAGAAGTTAGTGAAGGATTCTTCACCATCGAAGGAGCCTCCACATTTCCACCAGAATTGCTCAAGAAAAGTGAATTGGCTCTTTTAGGGAAGTTCTCTATATCTGGTGGTGAGATCGATTCATTTTTTACCATTTTCTGACCCTGCTGTTGAAATTGCTGTTGCTGCTGTTGATGAAGCTTGAATTGTGCTAGTTGATGGGCTTGCTGCTGGTTCATGGGGAACTGAGATTGTTGGAAATGTTGCGAATACATGGAGTTTGAATCACTTTCAAAGTCACTCATGATGAACTCATTATTCGATGAAGTGTAAGAAGACATATTGCTATTATTGTTTGAGGCAGCAGCTGTTGGTGCAGAGTTAGCAAGCCCACCAGATGAGTAACCGCCCAAAGAAAAATCGTTCAAATTGAATTGCTCGGTTAAGCTAATTTGCAGCAAGGTACTACCAGGAGGAGAAGCTAATGTGAGATCTTCTTCATCTTCGTATAGCACATCTGTGTCCTCTTCCTTCTTGACTGAGATCGACGAGGGACCTTTCTTTGCGATACTTGCCTGATTATGGTCAAAAGAATGATGAGAATGTCTATCTTGTTGATTTTGAGTGTTTTCGTGCTCGGAGTTAACATGCTCTAAAGGCAGGTGCTGGATGTGATGGTCAGACATCGCATCTCTATTTTCAGTTATGGTCAGCTTATGTTCAGCAAACAATTTCGAGGATTTCTCCAAATTCTTCTTTGCATTGTAGTTTGCAGCGATCATAGCTCCTTTTTCCCATTCGACAGGCAAATTGTTAAGTAAACCTTGCTTGTTTATAAGATACGCAACCACTTTATTGATTGGAATAGCATTTTCCTCTTCGGCGAATGGAAGACCATTTGTCTCCAGGTCGTCAACCAATTCGTTGTCTCTAGTCCGACTATTTTGGTCATCACTTTCATAGTCAGTCAGAACTTCATTTTCTGAATCATCTGAATTATACTCAGTTTTAACACGTTTCTTTGACTTCTTTTGTTGGTCCTGAATAATCTCCTCCAAGAATGGTAAGTGTGGTCTACTTAATTGAATCAATTTCTCAAGGGACTTCGTCAAAATGTCCAAACGAGTCTCTAATAACTCAACATATCCTTGAGGATGGTTCTTTTCCTTTGGCTTCTTCTTTTCTGTGAAGACACATATCTTGTTATCGATGATACAACGGTTACAAGGCTTCTTACCATCACATTTGGTTTTTTTAATACGACAGGAATCGCATGCCTTCCCCACTCTCTTCTTTTTTATGTGACTGCCGGAGGGCAAAGATGATGAAAGTGAATTAGAAAGTGAGTTTGAAGTGGTGGAACCACCTGCTGATGGATTTGTTGAAGAATGCTGATAATCCTCTGCTGGAGAAGCGGGAGATTGAGAATTCATACTTTAAGCGGTTTTCTGTTGCAAAATATGAAAAAGCCCCCTAATGGAAATGGAAGAAAGTTAGGCAATTGGTATTACAGTTAGAATTAGAATGTGGGATGAGTTCAGAACAGTATTTAGGTAAACCCTCAGTTGAACATATGATGTGAAGCTTGGAATATGACAAATTTCCAAGGATGTATCGTTAGGTCGCGTCTGGTGTGAGTAGATGTTATAACGATCTTGTAGGATTCTTTCTCACGTAGTATAGGATGGCGGCTTTGGTATGGATTTGAAATTATACAAGCAATGTATGATCTATGGAGTCAATTGAGTCCTTGAATGATAATTGCAATGCAATGATCTGCTTGATGGTTTTTGGATTTGAATCGCTATAGTACAACCGGGATGAGGAATGGGATTCAGTGATGTGAATGAAATGGTACCCACGAGGAAACTGTGAAGTTATTGTTAAAGGGCTATTAGTTGTTCACCCTGGCACTGTGCCTGGTAAAGTTTTTGATGGGTAAATAAATATGACTAGTAGACAGCACCCTATGCTTATGCTGAAAGGAATTACGTAATTGAACTTAATGAATACAATTGAGTGGAATCCGGTGTCAAATGCCTAGAATACACTACCCATATATATTATCAACGAAGTTACAAAACATTGATTGACTTTATTCGTTATATGGTTATCAAGGACAGGTTTTATATTTATAATAATTTTAGTCTAGATTGAAGGTCATAATACTTTGTATTTTTTTAGATTTTATGTACCATCTTTTATGTAAAATACACTTTTTTAAAGTCACTGCAGAAGTTATTATTTTTTAGTGGGCATGATTATTTTCCTGGCATTATTTTTTTTTTGGTTTTCTTTGTACACTCTCATTTAATTCTAACCTTGTTTTTTTCTTTTTTCGGAGGTGTGGATGGATTTGACACATACAGTTTTAAACCCGATTCCGATATCCGTTTATTGTGGGCGGACATAAAAATAGTATATCCGAGACCCTTCTTACTGGAATCTACCCGAACATCGTAGTTTTCTATGACCGACTTTTGGTGGCATTATGCTTCTCATGACTGCTAAACACTCATCGCTTAGTGCAGAGATGTACAGCAAATCATTAGTGGACTAACATCGAGTCACTGGTACCTTCTGTTGGCCTTCCATACATTTTAGGTTACATGGCCATTACATCATAGTGCCATTCCATAACTTCATTTCCTAGTTATGGCCTTCCTGATCTCTATACAATCCTATATTTTGGCATCTTTCAATGACCCATATACCATGAAGCGATAATAATTTATTATTCTATTTGTTTTTGAGTGAATTAGTCCTGTAAATCGCTGCTGCACAAGATACAAAAGATTTTTGCTCTAGTTTTATTGCCGCAATTTCTGGGTACACCGTTGAGTAATCAGTGAGTCACGTATTAGTAAAGCGATACCAAGACAAAAGACCTATTATAGGTCCCCACAATGGTTCAGTAAGCGACGACTCTCGAAGCTCTCACCTATGCTATACAATCAGCCACACGTTCAGCCCTATCCCGGATATTAGTTGAGCCTACAGAATTGAAATTTCTTACGTCAATTTGCATCAAGGACTCAGAGGCTTCTATTTTTCAGTCAGCTTGGTCTCAGTTGGCAGCATTTTTTCATGTACAAACGCTTTCTTAGTTGTCTTCTCTGTACATTTCATTGTACCTTTCTTTGCTTCCGAGGCTTTTTCACCAGACATATTATCGAATAATAACTTTTCACTTATTGTACCATATTTCGGGAACTTCAATACATTTGATCTAGCAACCTGATCCATGGGTTTTATCCGGTGGGTATTACACTCTCAAAAACAACTTAAAATAAAAGTTTTATCTTCGGTTCTGGGTAATCTGCTGGCTAGCATTTGAGAAAATATCTTTACTGTATGATAGTGAACTTTCCAATTGCTCAGTTGCTTGGTAAACTTAAGCTTTGGTGCTTTGTGTTATTTTTAGCACTAGTGTCTATCTGAGTTTAAAATTCTAGGTCAAAGGTCAATCATAGTACTCTCTTTGTATACACTGTACGCCTTAGCTACATATAAGAGAAAGCTTAGCTGCCATGGATGTAAAAATACCCAATACGCAAGACTTCCCAATAACTTCCGTTCACCGTAAAAGATGGCATCCGGAGAGAAGCTACTAAATGATAGCATATTCCAATACACAGGTCTGATACGACGACGTAGGGTTCCAATTGCGATAGATATCCCGGTTATATAATTTTCCATTTCGCAGGCCACCCAACGCTCATCACTCCCATAAAGGCCCCCCTTAAGAAAATAAAGTCACTTCAAGTATTTTCCAGAGGAAGAAGCTTTCGTTCCCTTCAACAATCATTTTTTGTGCTCTTTTGACAGCGGAATTCCGAGCGGTGTTTTAAACTTTTTTATTCATCCGATCTTTTGGGACTCGTTGGAAGATTGGTATCACAAACATGGGTGGGATTGAACGTACGATTAGTGCTTTGTACATGTTATTTCTCTATTGTTTTGGCATTGTGACAAACCTAATTCGACTAGAGGTGGAATCGTACTTCAGCCCCTCTGGACTTACAATCTAATGATAATTCGCACTCTGTAGATACTGTACATGGCGTATCAATCTGCTTCACCAGGTCTAGGCGAACTAAAGTCCCCTCACGCAATGTGTGCAAGACTTGTGTCAGAAGCTGTACAACCATATACTCTCATGTCACTCTAAAATTTGGACCTACTGCAAGCATTAAAAGGAGAGGTAATATTCTGAAAATGCTTTGCTCCTTTAGGGACCATGTGTACATTTGATAAGGGTGGCTGTGATGCGGCTCTATCCTTTGATGGTGATCAACTCCTTTAGCATATAAATTACGCCTATTTCAGTTGCTCTATGTAAGATCACAGTATGCATCAGTTATTGTTTTGTTTGCTGCATAAATTTTTTCACCCACGATTAACCATTATCAATGAATAATACGAGAATGCTTAATGCACATATCTACGTATATCTTTGAGCTGGTTAATGATACAGCCTCCCCTCCATTAGAATAATAATTTTTCCCGGTTACATTTCCATTTGCCATTTGCGAACGACCTACCAAACTTGGTACGTCATTGTTACGATTACGCAACCAAATCGGGCAGTCTACCACCATTTGTCCACCGTAGTGGCAATGAAACACCATAATTATCTGAACTAGCAAGTTAACAGTTCTGTTTCTGGAAACACTAACTGGATAATATTTCAGCCATCCAATCTCCTTCTGTTATATATTTATCCCCTAAACACTTTACTCTGGCCGTACATTCACATACTTTTGGTATGTAGGTTTTGGACTCTACGTTGACAGTTATTCTGAAGACTTTTTCTGGGGCTTTGTCTCTAGTAATTCCAATTATATTATTGGATAGCACATGAAGATAATCTGACTGTGACGCATGACAGATTGCATTGTTTCTTTCATTGCATGTTCATTTCACTTTCTTCTATTCTCTCTCTTGAGTATCGGTTCAAAATATTTTGTGAAGAGGAGTTTACCCCATAGTCCAAAATGCTTGGTTGCGTTCGTTGGTTGGTAAATATTTTCAGTACACAAAATGTTACGAACTATTACGCCGTGTCCACTCTTTGCAACACCAATAAAAATAGACTTTCTACACTTACTGTGTCCATTATCTGTAGCCGTATCAGTAGCTGCTAAAACGGAAGGTATTTCCCTAAGTGGCTGATAAGAAATAAAGTTTGTACCTGAAGTATAACTTCACACAACATCGATCCAGGTGGCATTTCTTCTTTCTCATGCTATAGTAAAGTAAGTCCCCGCAGGATGTAGTCATCACAGGCTATATGAGTGATCATTATAATGTTACCTCGCCAAAATGACTACAATAATCTTACGTTTTAACTTGACTTTAACGAGTACGGAGCATCCACAAATGGAACATAATTATTATTTGGAGTTACGTGCCGCTGTTACCGCTCGATCGGGAAATCTATTCCACATAATTTCTTTCGTGTCCCGATGTTTGAGCCGTGCCGTAATGCCAAAGTTGTGTATTACTGTTCATAGGTGTTCAATACTAGAGATCTTGATAGATCCACCCAAGCCTACAATGATTGCAAAAATATATATCACGTGATGGAGAAATTAATGCAGGTTACATTAAATAATTACAGTTTTTACAATGTTTTTTACAGTTTGAGAAAAAATTTTAAACTTTTTTGCAGTTTACATTTCGTACGGTAGCACATATGTCTTCAGAGCACTTTTTTATGCAAGGGTGATGCGGTGGCTCAATGGTAGAGCTTTCGATTCCAACTCGAAGGGTTGCAGGTTCAATTCCTGTCCGTGTCAATTCCTTTATTTTTTTTGATTTTTTAATATTATAACTTAGTTGCATACTTAGTTCAAGAATTTCTCCAGCGAAGTATGTGTGTGAATTACGGAATGCAGTCATACACATTCCATGCTGTCATTAGACATTTCCGGAATTCCAGTGTTCTTAAAGACGAGACACAGTCAGACTCTACAGGGGTACTCCACTTGGCTCATTTAAGCGGCACTAAATTCTTCGCTGCAAAATATTTGCATGAAAAACAATTTCCTAAGAATAGTCGCTAAAAAACTTCAAACCCTTTAAATCTGGGGACAAGTGCACCGACCCACGGAATTCCATACTCCTGATTACTGTCAGCCTCGAAGGAGGGTTACATCGTTCTAAGTTTAGATTTGGCAGAAAGGGGCTGATAGCATTACAAACCGGGAAAGAATGTTGGAGCATATTGTTCCGAACCTTCTTGCCTTGAACATATTCCGATGGATAGACAATTCCGCACAGGCTTAAACAGCCTTGAGATACATGTTTCCGACTCCCCTCCTCTTTCAGCGAGAAATGTTGCACGGCAGCAAAAGATGACCCAGTGCAAAATGACATCGATTTATTATCCTATGGTCATCTTTAAACACCCAAGGAGTGGTAGAATTATTTAGCTTCACCTGCATATTTTGATTCCACGACAATGCTGCGATACGCACATTATATTGAAAAATATATTCATCAACTTAAATAACGTTAATCACCTTAACTCGGGCGAACAGAAAATAAGCTATAAAGGCGGATATTTTCCGATCTAAAGCACGGAATATACATAGAAAGGCCAGTTTTAAACCAGAGAGCTATGGCCAAAAAATCAAAATCAAAACAACCGGTTGTGGAAGAACCTATTGCCGGATCTGCAAAAGACAAGAAGGGCGTGAAAGCGTCCAGAGCTGATCCCGATAAGAAGGACACCAGGAATGGTAAAGATAATAGGAGTAGTAGTGGGGCGGAGGATGAAGTCAAGAAACCTCAGCGTGGTCTTGTGATAGGTGAAAACTTTGGGTGGACTGGTAAACTTCCTGTCACGTTGTTGAACGAGTACTGCCAGAAGCAGAAATGGGGAAAGCCTGTGTTCGATATGACCAACAGAGGTGGCTCTGGTTTTGTTAGTATTGTACATCTAAACTCTGTAAATCCTAAGACTAAGGAGCCCATTACTGTAAAGTTTATTCCGAAATATGAGCCCAAACTGACCACCAACGAGGCTAGACATATGGCTGCGACCTATGTACTTTATCGTATTAACTTCGTAAAAAATATGAAGATGTTGTTACCAATTATATTTCGTGATTATTGGAGCGAGCTAGAAGTTGAGCGTACTCTGCTATTGAAGACAGACAAGACAAAGCATGACTTGCTCTTCAATGTAAACCCATTCCAGGTTTACATCGAGCAGCAAGAACTAGCCGAGAAAAGATTGAAACAGGAGAAGGCCAGAAAAGACAATGAGACCAAGGTAAAGAAACCAACAATAAGCATAGGTACTACCACGAGCTTGTCTAAGCCATCAGCACCTACGGCCACCTCCAAAACGCACGACAGAACGAGCAAAAACCATAACATTTCTGAAATCAACGGATTTCCATCCTTCCCTCGTAAGGTTTGGGATAATGCACCATTCATTGACTTTTCTTCCGAAATTCGTACCTCGTTAGAATCTTCGATTCATAAACACATCAATTGGATCATCGACAATGACCACCCCATAACAAAGAACAAAGACTTGGCTAATCTGCTCACCCCTGTTTTGACAAATCTAGGATTTCGTCCAACGCACATTGAGGAATCTTTCAAATATACTTCTAACTTTGTAGATGCATTGGAGTGGCTATTATTTCACATCCCCGAGGATGATTTGCCGCCCTACTTCTGCAAGACGGAAAAGGATTCTAGCCTCAAGCTTAAGGTTTCGAAAGACATTAAGCTCGAGTATTTACTCGATAGAATGGCGCAGTCCGGCTTCGACAAAGATGAAATATTTACCACATTGGAAGAAAACGACTACGATGAGGTCATTTCTAGTGTGAAAATGACGCAGCTGTTACTCCCCCATTCAGATAGTCCTGAATTAGAGTCAGACGAGGATCCTCTTTTATTGTGGGATCAAGAATTAGAGGGTATAAAGATGATGGAAACGAATAAGGTGAAATTTAATAACACAGAAAAAACAATTGCAGAAGTATCACTCCAGCCTTCTAATGTCGAGAAGGACCTTCTCAGTGTAAGATTGTTTATGAGCAAGAACTACCCATTGAGTTTACCGGGTATTCATATAGTCGTTAATAACTCGTCCTTCAAGTTGGCCAATTATATTAAATTGTCTATTCTTTCCCAGTTGATACAACATATCGTGCAAAATGGCATTATCGGTGACTGTATGATTTTCAATATAATTGAGTGGTTGGAAGAGAACATATCTAAAATTATAGATAACCCAGGTCCCTTACTTCTGAGTGAGATTACACAGAAAGTTAACGTTACAAAAGAGAAATCCAAGGCTGCCAATTTCAGAAAGTCAAAGAGCAGTTCGTCCAGCATCCTGACTAAGGATGTTGAAAGCCGCAAACAGGCATATGCTGCGAAATTAGCTTCAACTGCATTGAAAACCTCTATAAGAAAGAGAACGGATTTGCCAGCTTGGAAGAAGAAGGACGATTTGGTTTCATTAATCAACTCCAATAAAGTAACTTTAGTAACAGGAGAAACAGGTTCTGGTAAGTCAACTCAAATCGTGCAATTTATTTTAGACGACATGAATTCTAGAGGTAACTTCACTGGAAAGATTATGTGTACTCAGCCCAGACGTATTTCTACTCTCGGTCTTGCTGATAGAATATCAGAAGAACGTGTTGATACCGTAGGAAAGGAGACGGGATATATCATCAGGGGTGAGAATAAAACCACCAAAGAGACCCGTATTTCATTTGTGACCACTGGTGTTTTATTGAGAATGTTGCAATCGTTCCTTACAACTCCAACTGAGTCATCCATTTTTGATGAACTTGAATATATTTTTATTGATGAGGTTCATGAACGTTCAGTGGATAGTGATTTTTTACTTATTATTTTGAAGAAGACAATGAAACGTTTCCCAAATCTAAAGATCATTTTGATGTCTGCAACAATTAGTGTTGACACTTTCAAGAACTTTTTCAGCTCTCCTTTGAACCACATTCACATCGAGGGACGTACTTTCCCAATTCAAGATTTCCACTTAGACCTGATTCTTGATGCGATTGACTATTCCGTGGAAACAGCAAGTGGCATAACAAAACCAAGAGCTGACTCTCATTATTTTGAAAGCGGTAACATCAACTACGACCTTATTGCTAAGTTGTGCTTACATATCGATCAAAAATTGGAATCTGAAAACAATCACGGCTCCATTTTGGTCTTTTTACCAGGTATAATGGAGATCAACCAATGCATTGCTCTCATTAATAGGGTATTTGCAAAAAAGGGCACTGATGTTTGGACTTTGCCCTTGCACTCGGCATTATCATCAAGTGATCAGAAGAGAGTCTTTAAGATACCTGCAAAGGGCACTAGAAAGATCGTGGTATCGACCAATGTGGCAGAAACTTCTATTACTATACCAGATTGTGTGGTGGTTGTAGATAGCGGTAGGTCGAAAACTATGTTTTATGATGCTGAAAAGAATACTACAAGATTGATAGAAAATTGGTGTTCAAAAGCAGAAATTGGACAGAGAAGAGGTAGATCTGGTCGTATCCAAAAAGGTAACTGCTATCATCTATACACACAGGAAACAGAAAGTAGAATGAAGCCGCAACCTGTTCCCGAGATTATGAGAACAAGACTCGAAAATTTATACTTGATTGTAAAATCAATGGGTATTAAAAATGTGGAGGAATTCTTGAACAGTGGAATTGATGCTCCTGACCTGACGTCTTTAGCTACATCGAAGAAGTTTTTGAAAGAAATTGGAGCTTTGGATCTTGAAACTGAAAACTTATCTCATCTTGGTAAATATTTGTCATACTTACCAACAGACCTTCAAAGCGGAAAGTTATTAATTCTTGGTTGTATTTTTGGTTGCTTGGACATATGCTTAACTTTGGCATCTATCAGTTCTTCTGGTAGCCCTTTTTTGAATAACGCCGAAGCAAGGCCAGCCATTAAGAAGAAAAGACGGGAGTTTTCTAACAACCAAGGTGACTTCATTGCAATGGCCAATGCTTACGCTGAATATGATAGTATCAGGAGAAGTAATGGGAATAGCAAGAAATTCATTTCCGAGAATTACTTGTCGTATCTCACATTGAATGATATTTCATCTACGAGAACCCAGTATATTTCTCTTCTAAAGGATATGGGATTTGTTCCTTTAAGTTACACACGTAAATCCAATAACATAGATTATGATTTACTCAACAGAAATAGCGAGAACTATGGTGTAATAAGGGCAATAATCACTGGTTCTTTCTACCCACAAATTGCAAGAGTTCAACTCCCAGATCCGAAGTATGTGAAATCGGCTGTGGGTTCTATTGCAGTTGATCCAGAAGCCGCTTTGATCAGATTTTGGGTTCGTAATGAAGAATACGTCGAATGTATTGAGAAGAAGACCCCATTAAACGACAAGCTTCCTGCCAATAGAGCAAGAGTTCACAACAGCTCCGTTATATTCGATGACAACTCTGTCGATTCATCTATTAGTGAAAAGATCTTGGAAGAAGCAACCGACGAGGACGGCAACCTTGATGTCTCAAAAGCCCGTGAATTGTATGATCTTACTCCTCAAGCTCCAAAGTCAGGCAGTGCCTTGCTCAAGTCTCCATTCGTCGTGTATGGTAAGTCCCACCTGACCTTCGCCTTTTTCCTCACAGACATTACACCCACTAGTACTATTGCAACCCTTTTATTCGGTGGTAAGATTACCTACAATTTGACCCAGCAGATCGAGAGAGGTCACACAGGAATCGTTTTGGATAACTGGCTTCCTATCCGTACCTGGTGTAAGAATGGTGTACTTATCAAGCGACTTCGTAAGCTTGTTGACGGAGTCATTGAAGACCGCTTATCCAGTCCTCACTATGCCAGCAGCAAGAATGCTGACACCAACGACGACGTTTTGGCCATAGTAGAACTGGTTCTTGTGCTCTAAATCCACTATCCTCGCACTAGTAACAACAATCTTGGCGCTTGAATTATAAATGTTCCCAAAAGAAATTGCAGCCAAATGTAAGCACAAATCTGTCATTTTTCCTTCTTGCATATAGACCCATTTTATTGTCAGCTTTTCAACTGATTATCTGATTCCACACGACAAAAGAAGCTTCTGTCATACAAAAGATTCAAATGCAAACTCCGTCAGACACAACGGCCATGGAACTGCAGAGAGTTCTCAGTCACTCCGATGACAAAAATTACGAAATAGCACGCGCCACAGTTGTTTTTCGCAATGTGCTTGCTGCAGTCAACGGCTCTCACTTAGTAATCCACAGGTTGAGCAGCATATCAGCATTTTGCGCCCATTGTATATAATACCGATGATTTCATTTAAAGATGGGGAAAGACACTTTCTGTACATATAACTCAAACATAGCATCCTTAGCATATAACTCAGCATTCTCCTAGAATATATAGACCATACAAATCATAGATCTCCCGTTGAGTTAGACTTCCTCGTTATCGCAGTCGGCAAAAAGTAGAAATCGCCGATTCACACGATCAATAACATGTCGTTACCAGAAGACAACGAAGCCAAAAAACGCTCTGTGGACGTGGCTTCGAGTTCAGATGACGAAGAGGCATTCGTTCCTTTACTTCCTCGGAAGAGCAATGCTGAAACACTAAAATCGTACAAAAGTTACGGTTCTGTGGAGGTTCAATCGGTGTCTTCAGAATCCGATGAGGACCTTGATCCAGATGTGCTAGAGCTTCCAAAAGTCATAAGAGAAGCAGTTCCACTAGATGATGATCCAACAATACCAGTTTTGACATTTAGATACTTCCTTTTATCCACGATTTTTATAATTCCGGGTGCATTTATAGATACTATGAACTCATACCGTACTACATCCGCTGCATATTCGATATTCTTCGTTCAGATCGTATCCCATTGGGCTGGAAAATGGCTAGCTAGAACCCTCCCTAACAAGAGAGTCAATCTCCTAGGGTTTAAGTTCAATTTGAATCCCGGTCCTTGGTCAATTAAGGAGACCGCAATGATTACCATAACTGCAAATAGTGGTGCAACTGGAAACTTAGCAACGAATGCTATTTCATTAGCTGATTTGCATTTTGGAGAACAGGTTCCAGCATATGTGGCTATCGGATTCATGTTTGCCATTGTATTTGTGGGGTATTCTTACGCCGCTATAGCCAAGGGATTTTTATTGTACGACCCTCAGTTCTCATGGCCACAAGCATTGATGCAAACAACTTTGTTGCAATCACAAGCAAGATCCGATAAGGATTCTACAGATGGTTCCAAACAGATGAAGATATTCTTTGTGGTATTATCGGGAATTGCTGTCTGGCAATTCTTCCCAGAATTTATATTCCCTTTTACATCATCGTTGGCTGTCTTGTGTTGGATAGCTCCGCACAACCATACTGTTAACTTCATCGGTTCTGGTTTGGGAGGTATGGGTGTACTCAACTTCTCCCTTGACTGGGCGAATATCACTTCATCCATTATGTTGTACCCCTACTGGATTCAAGTTATTCAATTCGTAGCATTTGCTATTGGAGCATGGGTTCTAATTCCATTGGTCAAATGGGGTAATTTGGGCTCTTTCAAGTACGGTTTGATGTCCAACAGTCTCTTCCAAGCAAATGGTGAATTATATCCAACAGCTGAGCTCCTTACTTCAGACTTGAAGTTGAATTTGACTGCGTATGAACACTTCGGCCCAATCCATTTGGGAGCACAGAGAGCATGGAATATGTTCTTCGACTACGCAGCATATATCAGTGGAATCACCTGGGTTGTTTTGTTTGGTTACGATAAGTTCAAGGCTTCATATCAACATTTAACCAACAAGAACAGAGAGACCGGAAAAGCTCAGTACACGGATAGGTTGAACAAGTGTCAATCCAAATACGAAGATGTTCCAACGTATTGGTACGTCCTCTTATTTGGAATTTCATTCACCATCTTAATGTCTATTTTCCTTAATGGACATTTATTCATGCCATGGTGGGCTGCTGTAGTAGCTTTGGCAATGGGCTCCATAATCGTAACTCCCTTAGCTTGGTTGTATGCTTTGTCTAATTTCCAATTAGCCATTGGAACTTTCAATGAGCTTGTTTACGGATACATGGTTCAGAATGTGGCTCTGAAACACCCAGCAGGTGCCTTAGTATTTGGATCCATTGCTGGTAATGCTTGGTACAGAGCTCAATACCATCTTGAATGTATGAGGTTGGGATTCTACAACCATTTACCACCCAAAGCTGTCTTCTTCTCTCAGTTATATGGTGAATTGATAGGTGTTCCCATCAACTACATAGCTCTCAGATGGGTCTTAAGCTCGAAGAGAGAATTCCTTAACGGATCCAAGGTCGATCCTTTGCATCAATGGACTGGCCAAACTATCACCAGCTACCATACCAATGCCATCCAGTACGTTGTTTTAGGTCCATCCAGACTATTTGAGTTGTACCCTCTTCTTCCATACGGATTTGCATTGGGATTATTTGCCCCAATCATCTTATTTAAATTGCATCAGAGATATCCAAACTCCAACTTCAATCTTTGGAATACTACTGTTTTCTTCTCCAGTATGAGTAGATTTTACGGTAACATTTCAACAGGTTACTTTTCCAGATTCCTAGGAGGTACCATTACCATGTTCTGGGCCTTCAGATATAAGCATGAGTTATGGAAGAAATATAACTACATCTTAGCAGCAGCCTTCGACACTGGTTATAATTTGGCCATCTTGTTAATTTTCTTGTTATTCTCAGTCCTTACCAACTATAACATGCCGAATTGGTGGGGAAACGATGCCACGAGTATCGAGAGATGTTTTGCATTATTTTAAAACAGAACGGGCGACGTTCAGCATTTGCATTTTCTACTTCTTGTATTATATCTGTTTTTTTGCACCCAAATTATTAGCATATATAACGCTCGCATTATCATACTATAGACGTTTAGATTATATATGATTATAAATGATTATACGTTACGATTGAATGAGGTAACACACGTGGTAATGTGGAATTCAAGATTCTTCGTCGTGTAGAGAAATAACAGAAAAGAACGAACTGAAGTATAGTGGAGTCCATCAAACAAAGCTTATCGCACCTCTTATTCTCATTAAAGATACACCATTTAATACTAACGAAGAGAACATACGAACAGCCCACACACCGCAGCACATCAAATTTTCAGCCATAACACCATTCCTACCAGTGCAACTCCTCATTCTACCTTCTCTCCACGACACACTTACTCTATACATAGCAGGGAACACTCCAACACTCCAACACTTCACCCACTCCAACAACTACAGCGCTACCACTCAATAATTCTACACCAACAACCATCACGTGACCATATTCTCCAGTGTCAAAAACTTCAAAACTCAGAAAACTCCAAATACGACGGAACCAGTTCTGTTTACCATTCTTACAGGGCTCGTAGAGGTCCAATCAAGATAGAAAAGTTCTGAAACAACATGGATTCATCCGCTCCAAATACCGGCCCCGAGTCGAAGCCGGAATCGACGTCAAATACCCCGACTGCTTCGTCTACTGGTGGTAATACGCCCCAGCAAACCATAGCGACCATTCAACCGAACCAAGCGGCGCAGTTGGCCCAGCGGTTCACGAATGAAATCGAGCTCGCCAAAGCAGCAGGAAGTGACGTCGAGAAGGCCAAGCAGCATTACCTGAAAGCCGAAAGTATCAAGCGTATTTTGATCCAATACAGAGCACAGCAGAAAGCCAAAGAACCGAAGTCTTCGACCAGTGCTTCTCCATCGCCTTCTACGGTTCAATCACCAATTGCGCTTCCAGCAACATCGAATAACACTCCGACGCAGTCACCGTTACCGTTGTCATCGACCAACCAATCCCCAGCTCCGCTGCGTCCACAGACTCCCAGCGGCGAGTCTTCTCTTAACACCAAGGCTGTTACCGTAGAATTGTTCAATCAAGTCAAAGTAAGTCTCCAGGATTTGCTCAAAAAAATTCAGACGCTAGAGGAGTCCAAGGCTAAGGAGTCGGATCCGCTGAAAATTGAGGAAACGAATACCGAATTGACCAAAATCAGACCGAAACTTGCTCAGTTTCAGAAAATTGCCGTCTACATGAAGAATCAGTTGATACAACAGGGAAAGCTCAGTGCCAACGGCGGGCCTATATCAACTCTGTTGGCACAAACATCAAGTGTGAATAGTAACACCAGTGCTAACAATAGCAGAAACACTAACAGTTCTGCTAGCAACAATAGAGTCACCGCAGATAATACACCTCAACTGGCACCATCAGCCAATAACGCAGTCACAAGTGCCAGTACTCCTTCTACAGTATCAGCGGCAAATAATACAGGGAAAATAACATCGGCGGGTAGCACAGTAAACTCAATTAACCCGACATTAAACAACACAGCAAAGCTCCCATCTAATACCTCTACAGCACCATTCACAAGAGCAATACCTCCAAGCGGTTCGTTCAACAACACAACCTCCATCAACGATACGACTCCGAGAGCGAGCTCGTTTTCTTCAAGCAGCACACTTCCAGCCATGTCCACGATGGGAAGAGCTGTCCCACCAATCGTGTCAACAACTAGTAGCAGTAATTTGAGAGGTAGTCCACTTAACGCTAGGGGACCAATAGGTAACGGTGCACCTCGTCCACAGCTTGGTATGCACGCTGCTACAGACTTTAACTCATACTCCACATTGAGCTCTCTACACAACACAACTCCAACAAATATTCCAGACAACGGAGGCCGAGTATTGACAAAGAGAAAACTCGTCGATCTTGTCAACAATATAGGAATGGAAGAAGGGGATGCCAAGACGACGATGGACAACGATGTCGAAGAAATTCTACTTGATCTCGCTGATGATTTCATTTCGTCTGTCACTAGTTTTGCTTGCCAGATTGCAAAACACCGTAAAGTCGACAAGGTTGATATAAGAGACTTCCAATTACATCTTGAGAGAAATTGGGGCGTTCGTGTTCCACCATACACACTGGATGAAGTAAAGGTGGCGAAGAAATGGCAACCAAACCAAGAGTATACTGCAAAGGTGACAGAAATAGATTCGGTCCAGTCGGCTAATGGATCATCCAACGATTTCACAAGAACTAATAAGAAGAATAAAGACTTCGGTAATTAAGTTCTTCATTGATTAATCATAAACTATGTTGGTAACAATCAGTCAATTAATGATACTAATGAATCTGTATTATTATAAGTTATAGAATTACATATCTAGTAGCTATACTAAAAAGAAGTGTGATCTATAGTACATATGTAGAACTGTAGCAAAAGTAAGGAAAGTATTTAGTATGCCAAAGTTGTTTTATTTCTTCAACTTATATGAACCATGAACGAATTGCAACCGCTCCTCATCTACCAACCAATCCAAGTAATCCTCCAATTGACTATCACTGATTGCAGAGAAATCAAACTTCTCCTTCGGCACAGTTAGTTTCAAAAGGGTCTTAACTCTTTCTAGTGAAAGACTCGAAATATTTTCTAACATAGAATCCAAGTACGGCCAGAGACCTTCGACTGCGGCGAACTTCCCCAGAGGCTGCCCACTACCCGAGTTAGTTGATGTTGCTGCCGTATCAGGTTCAGACTCATTGTATGGAATCTGGGTACCATCTTCTTCCTCATCATCATCATCTTCATTTACAATGTAGAGGGTCTTTGTTAGTTCTAATAATATTCCCTCCTTTACCCAGAAACTCAAGCCCTTAGATACCATATATGAGGTCATGTTGAGTTGCTTTGCTATGAAATCAACCGATAACTCGTTAGCCTTTTCATTAAAAAGCGATATTATAGCAGCTTTATCTGGAGTCACTTCGAATGACCTTGTAGTTTTATTCTTGAATGCTAGGTTAAGCTTAACTAATCCAATACTGGGTAAAAACTTCAAGTAACGACCCTTCTTTTGAATGGAGAATTTTTCATTAAATTCTTCGAAGCGACTGCTCACTGCTGGCGGTAAGGTGAAGGTATCATTCTCTGATAAGCTATCCAAAACAGAGGGCCAGTACAAATGTGATAATATGGATGTGTGGAAGTTGACATCTTCAGACGAATACCTTGGATTCGACCTTACAATCTCATTGATCACTCTACTTTCCTTGATATCACGTATCATAATATCCAAAGTGGTGAATTCATTCTTTCCAAATCTGAGCTTTAAAAGATCGAGATGTTCTTCAATACTAGACACATCGTAGTTATGCAAATCTAGTAACCTTTGACCAAACAATTTGGTAAACTCCTCAATAAAGATTTCGTTTGAGTCAAATATTGAAATCAAAGATTCGATAATATCACTAACCTTGCCTTTTTTGAAGTCAGGCAAAGCATCAATGGGGTCTGGAATCCAATTTAGATCTAACGAGTCCTCGACTATCGAATTATTTCTATTATGCGATTTCAGCTCCATTTTTCTCAACTCTCTGGCCAATTCAATCAACTCATTGGAGGAAGAACTGTCATTCAAGAGCCCATGGACAATTTTGATGATGATGTCTTCTCTTGTCTTTAAGTATCGCCTTATTGGTCTGACGACTTTATCTAGTAATACACCCTTTGGATCCACAATTAGAAAAGATTTGATTGTTTTTGTATACGTAGTAATGACAACAACAGTGTTGGCACCTGAGTGAAGTAAATTCTTGTGGCACAATTGTATGAATGTATCAACCAATTTTGCTCTTTGATACGCCTGCGATTTCAAGGAATAATTGGCTAAGTAGGAGAAGTTGGAGAGATTTGTGATGTCGTTGATCAAATTGGTGCTGTGGGTAGATTGATCTGGTGTTTGATTGTAGTGATGGTGGTTGAACTTCGTCAGTAAACATTGATATAATTCATAGAGACCATCTGTACTTCTTGGATATTCTAGTATGATATTATAAATCTCTTTAATACGCAAGGACACCAACTCATCATGGGCAATTTTTACTAGGTCATACAAGTAAATGTTATTGATGCTATCTGTAAGGTTGGTCTCTGCAGAATAGCTCACTATAACGGAGAAGTTGGGGTAGATTTCATTCTGGATAAACTCATTAATGGTCTCTAGGAGCGGTCTATCCCAAATTCCAGAGCAATTGGACACGATAAATTCCTTGATTTTCTGTATGGACAATTGAATCAACAACTGGTTTATATCTTTAATCATATTGATAGATATTAATGTACTGAGCACGTCGATCACGTTCACGGAGCCTGAGTAGGGCTTAATAAGTGCCTTTTGAAAGAGGTATTCATCCAAGAACTTCAGAAGAGATCTCAAAAATGGAGACGATTCCGTAGAATCATGGTTAGAATGATTTCCGTGTTCTTGCTTAGAATTTTCAGAATTCTGACGACTTCGGAAGAACTGTTTCTGCCGTATGATTAAGTTATTGTAGAACAACGAGTTGAAATTTCGTGTACATAGATCTCTTGCCAACGGCGAGAGGTTCAAGAACATAAGACTGCTGTTGTAGTATGTTGTGATTGTTTTAATCACATGGAAATAATCCAAAAAGGATAAGTCTTGTCCCAAATTCTTGTCGTAGAACCGGTCAAAGAACCCATTGAATTGAGCATTGATGGAGTTTTGGTACAAACGAACGAATTCCAATTGGTTAGCGTCGTCTTTCAAGCAGCTCCTTATAGCGGCTCTAATTCTCTGCGATGGATCAGCAATTTTATCCATCATCTTATTCGCCTGGCGCCAGTTCTGCTGGAGCAAAGATGGCGGAAAATACGGTTGTAGATAGTTCAACATAAGGTCGATATCATTATCAATATCGGTAGAACTACCCGACAAATCACTCAATGTGGGGGCTGGAATAACCCACCCGATGATTTCCTTTGAGAGCGGAATTGCCGACATGATCTATCTACTTCTACCGTCTTCTCTCTCACAACAAACACCGGTAACACTGCTAAAGAACTACTTTTGGCAACCATTCACAAATACAAAAACATTAAGCGCTTTGTTATGGTGATATCTATATGCAGGTGGATATGGTCAGATCAAATAATGTCGCATTATATAGAGAGTACTAAGTAATGTGAAGAGTTGTTAGGGATATAAGGCATGGCTATAAATATAGTGTAATATCTTTTGTTGAGCTTGATTTCTGGTTCAACTTTATCTTTATTCATTACTATTTATTTCCTCTAGAGGTCATTTTACAACTGGTGTCTATTACTGTAATACAGTATAGTACTACACACTAAGTATGGTGCCTAGTCTCACGAATGTCTCCTCTTTTCCTGCGACATTGGCCCCTAACAAATCCGTTTGTTAAGCGTCTTTTTTATTGTTGCAAAGACGGCGACGGTTGAAGAAGCCATTGAATAGACGAGTTATATCAGCAATTTCTCTGCCGAAAAGCACATAGTAGTACACTAAGTGGCCTGAATTACACAGAAAATTGAATTTTTGCTGGTTAAATCCGCTTGATAGCAAGAATACTGTCCTCTTATCTACACCTTGAACAGTGTTAGAGAATCACCGGAGTTTGGCAGTTGAACCGCCACAACAGGCAATTGCTTAACACGAAACGGCCAGAAATTGGGAAAATAGGTTGTTGGAACCAGCTCAGAACCACTGTGAGTTTAAATCTTTCATCATTCTTAAATCCATAGATATTGTCCAATAACTAAACGGAAACTGACATCGTCACCGAGCGAAAGAGTTCACTTAACCTGTTGAGATTCAGCTAAACTTACCAATAATAATTCATACTATATTCTCAGCTTACCAAAGTCATCACAAATTAATGTTCAAGAACAAAACGTCTCTCAAGCAGAAGTTCGCTGAAATCACAGGCGCAACACAATCAACAGCCCAGAAATACCTTGACTCACACAGCTACGACCTCCAACGAGCGGTAGACTCTTATTTCAGAGACCCAAATAACAATAGTCTCCTTGGCCTGAAAAAAACGAGATCAATGTCCAGTTTTAATAAGACACTTGTGAACGTCTTTGAACAGTACAAGGACCCAGAAAATGATGCCCAGATTGATATTAATGGTACAATGCAATACTTGGAGGACTTAGGATTAGAACCTGAAGACCCTAGTACGCTTACCCTCTCCTTTTTCCTCGGAAGCCCTAGCATGGGAGTGTTCAACCGAGATACATTCTTACACCAATGGCAAAGATACAAAGTATACGATATCCCCGCCATGAAGAACTTCCTTAAAGAATACCACGAGTCCATTGTAAATAACCAGGGATTATATTTCACGGAAGACAAAGACGAGCCCATTTACTTTAAAAGTTTGTACGACTTCACTTTTGACTTTCTCATGGAGCCAGAACAGAAATTGCTAGACTACGAGAGTGCAATTCTCTATTGGAAGCTTCTCCTACCATTGGTGATAGAGGAGTCGAAACAATCTAGCAATTTGAATAAAAAAAAGGTGGCTGCGGCAAAGGAGAGAACAGAGCAATGGTATAACTTTGTAAGAACATCATATAAGAGATCCTTTCTGAAGGACAGTTGGACCATGTTCTACTTGTTTTTCAAGGACGTCATCATATCGGATCCAGAGAATTTCAAGGAGTACGACGAAATGGCAGCATGGCCTAGTGTCATGGATGAGTATATAGAGTACTTGCGCGAGAATGAATTATTGGCGGAGGGAGAAAACCATTAGAAATAATCGAGTTCCATAGTAATACAAGTAGTCAGAACGAAACTAAAACACATTGAGGAGAGAAGCTTTTTCTATCACTAAAGATTTTTATGATATTGTACAAATCTTTTTAACGAAAAGCAACATGACACTCTATACATTCTACAATAGGTCCCAGTATTCCGAATAAAATGACATCTACTTTATAGTTTTATAGAGTAACAATGGAATAAATATCTATCTAAAATTACATTAACAGAACTGAAAACCCACTTGGTCAAAGTTAAACCAAGTAATAAATCATACCCAATATATAAGGAGCGTTCGTTGCCTGGTAAAATACCAGAGCAACTAAAAGCTGTGTCCAGCTCATTAGACAACAGCTCAAACAGTCTATCTGCCCATTAGTTCAAGAGACTATCAATACTTGATTTTCTCAATGCTAGAAGAGTCTTCGATGCATCCTGATCAGACAATCTTTCATCGTTGTACTCCTCGTCACTCTTGCTGCTGGAGTTGAACATTATAGTGTTATTGACTGGAACCTTCAGCTTGAAGTACTTCTTTTTGGGTAAGTCATTCAATTGTGAAGCTGGGTTAATGGCAGGGTCAGGCAAGCTGAACTTGTTTGCATTGCTGGTCGATCTCTGGAACTTATATGGTGGACTTGTACCCAGGGCCCTTTGCATGAGAGGAGTGGACAAAGTCGACTTCAAGGGATTTGCAAAAGGCGAAGAGTTTGTTGAGTGTATAACCATTGTGTTTGGAGAGATTGGAAACGAGTTTTTTCTTGGTTCACGAAGATGAGTGGCTCCCAGAGAAGAGTATTTGTTCAACAAAGTCAATATAGGAGCCATATCTGGTGTGATATCTGGCAGAGGCAACTGGTTCTTGGTATTCAAAGAAATACTGCTGTGTTTAGATGTTGGAGCAGTAGAAGTTGCAATAGAAGATGACGCAGTCATCTCTTCGTCCCTGTAATCTTCCTCATCCTCCTCTTCTTCTTCCTCGATTACGTGGTTTCTGAAGTCAAAGTTTTTTTTTGCACCCAAGCTTAAATTCGCAGTGGGGGTTCCGTTGGAGGAAGACAGTGTCGATGAGGATGAAGACAAAGGCACATCAGCGTCATCCAAATCGCCCAAGAGATCCTTGAAGTTGAACTCCTTGTCAATGTTTCTGTATTGGTTGACATTAAGCGGTACTTTGGCAAAGTCGATATCAAAGTTCTTGTAGTCTGGATTTGAGTTCTCAGAGACAAGTAATTGGTGTTGTTTCTGAATGATGTGGTGAAGATAGAGGATGTATTCGACAGACGACTTCAAAATCGTCAACTTGTACATTCCGTCGATCTTGTTCCCGTTGTTATTGCTGCTATTACTGCTAGCAGAAGCCTTTTTGGGGCCATTGGTAGGGGAGTTAGTTCCCGTGGGTCCAGTAGCGGAATTGGTGTTTCTACAGGCTGGAATCAAGTATTTAAGGGCCTCGAATTCACGGTTGATTTTGATTCTTCTGCGCTTTTCAATAATTGAATGGAGCTGTTTTGTCTCATGCTTCCTCTTGGCGAGCTCCTCAGAGTCGACATTGGCTGATGATCTTCTTCTCTTCTTCTTATTAGGCATAGCCAGGGCACTATTTGCAGCCTGTGCAAAGTTGAGCTCATTTCCGGTCTCCAAACCCGAGGGCGAACCGTCATTGTTGAGGTAGTCGTTGGTGAGGATCTCGTAGTTGTTGTCGTCGGAATCGAGTTCCTTATTCAACTGGATTATGGTGGTCTTAAGCACCGGCGGGTTGGGCAATTGCTGGGCCATGGCTTGCTATTATTATTATTATTATTATTATTATTATTATTATTATTATTTATAAATATTATTACTAGTATTACTGTTTCGTTGTTACTACTACTCAAGTATCAACGTCTATAGTCTAGGTCGGTTCTGGGCAAAAAGTCGTGTGTTAACCAGCTTTTCTTCCAAAGGCCGTCTCACTCTTAATAAAATTAGTAGTACTACTTTCTCTCAGTAGTGTAGTGTGAGCAGAAAAAACAAAATGGCTGACGATGTTCGGGTGGGGCACACAGTGGTAGCTGCTAAGGGTTCAGTATTTTGGGAGGAGATTTTCTATGGGACCAGCGGTAGGAAACGACGGTGGATTCAGCACTTGGGGGAGAAAGTTATGCCTCCAAGACTTTCACGGGCAAGAAATACGGCTTTGAAGCTTGACGATAACAACGGTGGACGCATTACGGTTCATATCCAACTCACGACTGGAATCTGAAACTATTTATATGATTTCTTCTGTAGAGGCCGCAGAGACCACCCACGTTTAAATCCAATTCCAATCGCAGACAAAAAAAAATATAAATTACCATTCTCAGAAGAGATAAAGGAGGGCTTGATGGGAGTGGCTAAGTGCCATGTATGGCGCTAGTAGGATTGGGATGTGATTTGGGAGCTAGTCACTGGATCCCTAGCGGGGTCTTATGGGGCCGTTCATTGGTTCTCAGGCTTGTTGTTGTGCCACCAGGAGATCCAGTGGTTGCGTAAGGGCCCCACCGCAGACTTTTTGGTGCAAATTCGTTTGTCACTATTTTCCGTGTAGTCCACACTAAAGGCAGCAAAACGTGTGCTCGATGGGTCACACGAGAACAATATTATCCACGAGACCGCAGAAGACAAGAAATGACGACAAATTGGCTCGAAGTCCTTTACCCGGCCCCACTAGGTGGAGTGAGGACTCTGCCACTAATCGTCACACGTGGGCATAGCAACAGTGGTGCCGGAGTGTTTAGCTGAGTTTACACTCTTGTGCAGCAATTAGTCCGCAGCCCATGTGTCTGATATGCATGCCTGCAGGTGCCACATGCGAGAGCAGCTCACGTGGAGTTCTATGGTGAGGCGACGATTAGGATGTAGGGGTACGAAGAAGGGGGATATAGAGATGACTCGGGATGAATCAAGGAGAGAACGTAGGAGTGGGGCAGTTGATGCAAAGCAAATCGAATTACAAGTTTTAATTACAATTAAAAGTTTATCGATAAGACGAAGAGGAGTCAATGGTGCTGGTCATTTGGTGCGTATTTTTGTTGCAACATTCGCAATTCTCCTTCCGTAAATACTAGTAGAGTCCCCGGTTACCTATTGTGGGGGGCCGTGGTCACAAAGAAACTCGTGCTCTCCTAAACTTAAATCCCTCCCTAGAGCCCGTTATTATTCACAGATACAACCCCCGTTTCACACCCGAATCATCGTGGTCTTGGATCAATTATCACACAACCCAATGATACAGGGCCCACGACTTTGGGGCCACGCTTGGTGTCTTTCTGTCTAGACACTGCACATAGCTGTATCAACCAGTAAGAATCCTTCACTTTCGATACATCTGCAAGACTACATACCTCGTTTCCCTCCTTAGTCACTTCCGTATCCGCCCCACCATTCGACCCATGTGTAGCACCGTGCGCTTGTCCTGCTGTCTACGCACGACCGATCTATGGACCCACGAAGTCACAGTAGCACGGAAGGAGAGGTATCAGCCGAAATGTGGAACTGGCCCCCTTTTCTTGTATTTGGTTATCAAATCAGCCGTCTCATCAATTTCCCTAAATTCTCGTAATTTCCATTACATCGTCGTCATCATACTCCCATAGCGCTATGATGATGTTCCATTGCAAAGCCCATTCCTTCCAGCATGGAGCTTATTGTTCTGCGCACATGTAGACAGCCCAAAAGGGCAATCATTTGCCTGTATTTTTTTCGCCAAATTCTTGTTCTAGAAGAGTGATGTATAGTAACGTGCCCCCATACAGAGAACGATTTTTAGTGTCGTGTGCAGCTTTGTCCAGGAGACTTTTGTGTCACATGTGGATTAGATTAGACGCTGAGTTTTTGCAACTGTTTTTATTGAATATAATTAGAGGAATAATGTATTAATTAGAAGAGGAATTGTATTTATTATGGGCTGTTGTTAGTGAATAATTAGGATAAGGAGCCATTACATAAGTGGAAGTGTTTGTAAATAACTAAACAGAAGAACTCTCCTTTTATCCGCCAAATTACAATGCCTGAAGACACCGAATTGGATATCATAAGGTGTCTCTCGCCAGCTCCTCTTCCAGTAATCAATGCTTGGTCCACATGTGTATTAAAAAAGGAAAACACTCCTACACCACCAGAGAAAACACTTGGAGTGTTAACTACATTGGAAGATGTTGTTCCTACTACTGCTTTACCTGTTCGGAAGGAAATCAGTGCTACCGAAAGTGCCCCAAACAAGACTCCTAGTCGTGGTACAAAGTCAGAGCCTGTATTTGTATCAGTAGGAAAGAATACAACCATTAAGAAACCAAATTTTAAGAGGAACAAGGGGACATTCATTCGCAAGCGTCGCCTTTCAGCAATGGAATCGGATGTTTCCTTGTTTGACCACCTAAGGAACAATTCACAACTGGCGGTTATTCCAGAAGGCTCTGAATCCGAAGCCGAATCCTTAGAAGTCCTTTCCGGCAACAGCGTGAAAACAAAAAACGGTAATCAGGATAGAAATGGTGATTCAAGGACTGGTTCGAGTTCTCCTCTTCTACATTCTCCGCCACTTCCATATATTGTTAAATTTGACTTGAGAAACTACTTAGAGCAATCGCCTTCGGAAGCGTCCGAATCACCAGCGGTAGCAATGTCGCCATTAACCACAACTTTTGAAAACTTCCATCTTTCTGACCCTGAGCTGTCTATACTGCCGAGAAGCATTCATTCAACCGATTCAGAAGAAAGCATTCCTTTCTATTGTTACATCCCCACGAATGGTTTCTCATATAATCATCAAAACCAACAGTTCAGTAGTGACGAAGGCAGCCTGTCTATTCCTAGATCATTTCCGGGTCAAACATCACTATTAGACAGAAAATCATCTAATGCTAGTACGTCAGAATCGAAAAAGAATAAGATTGCTGCTCAATTGAATTACTACTTCTCTACAGAAAATTTGTGTAAAGATACGTATTTAAGATCTCTATTCAATCCTGACAATGGTGGAGTAGAATTGTCAGAGCTAATTAAATTTAGACGAATGCAAATGATGACCGGCAAGAATTTGAAGTTATTAATTAACGTTCTCAAGTCTGGAGATTTACCCAACTTGGAGTTGGTGAATGACGATAAATGTGTGAGGGTTAAGTCGTGGAGGGAATGGATTATTAAGAATTGAAGATGTCACTGTACCAAGATAGTTCGACGAGAGAGGTTGATTGGAAGTTCGTTGTCTACTCTAACTCATGCTTCTTTTCAGTGAATTCGCCTCCACCATACTTGTCCATCAAGGTCTTCTTTTTCAAGTTTTTCAACTTATTTTGTTCTTCCTTATGTTGTTTCTCTCTCAACATCATCAATGTGGGACTGGCTTCCACACTTAACTCTAAGTTAACTTCCGGCTCTACTACTTCACCGGTCTCTAAACTATTTGCAAGCTGTTCTTTTTGCTTCTGTTGCTGTTCTTTTTGATCTATTTCCCATGCAAATTTATGTAAATTGGTCAAGTTTTGACCCTCTCCGGTTAACTTCTTGACAAATTGGTTGTCGTCGTTTAAGAAACCCTTAGTTAAATCCTTGCTCAACCGGGATTTGGGATCATATTCAATCTTTATCTTATTATTAGGATCACTTGTAATATTGTAGATATACGACGGCACGTCTTGTCTGTCCCTAATCATCTTTTCCAATGGATCCTCCCTCATGTTTGATCTAATGTCGTCTCTGGACAAGTTCAACTCGACCAATTCAAGTTCATAATCTGTGTCATCAGAGTCGAACTCAACATTCTGATCTCGTTTTTGGCGTTTTCGAGAGTTTTCTTTTATCTTCTCCCAATTCTGCAACACTTTATCCCATTCTTCGTTCTGGTAGCCGAACCATCTATCACGCTTGGAGTCGTAATCGTCATTGTTCTTCGTTATGAGAGTTTCTGTCTTTATGATCTCGTCCCTGATGCCTTCTCCGACCTGGGCTACGCTGTAATCCACTACTTCGTTGGGATCCTTACGCTGGTGTGCCAAATAGTCATCTTTTTTGCTTTGATTGCTTCCATTATTGTCATTATTTCCTTTATTATCTTCACTTGTCTCCGCTCCTTCTTGTTTTTCACCTATTGGTGTGCTATACCATGGTTTCGACGAGATATACTTGGGTATATACGGATTGATTTCTCCTTCTTTCAACTCCGACGGATTCCGTGGTTTGCTCTTACTGGCATCGTCAACACCGTGCTTCTTCATAACTTTAACCTAGACTCCGTCACAACTACAAATACATTGGTCTACTAAGAGATATATCACCATACAAAGACTTCACTAAGTACGATTAATGAACTCGCGATGCATCTCGTGAACTCTTTTCGGCAACCGTGAGCGAGTTGGCATAAGATGAGATGGAAAGACGTATTGATTAGTTGATAGATAGTGTTTTATATTGGAGGTTTGTTAGTGTCTCTGGATATATGTCGTTGTATAGATGGTTACATGACAATATCTACGAAATTTCATAAAATTAGCTGAAATGAAGAATTAATGGTTCCTTTCAATAGACGACCCCGTTCTCTATCTCTATCTACTTCTTAGTCTGTTAAATATGTGCGTCTATATATTGTCATATAATAATGTCATATTTATAGTTTTGCTCTCTCTATATATAGTTACTGTATTACTTAGTTACCGAAGAATTGACACATTGAACTGTTTGGTTACCGTTTTCTCATCAAGTGAATTTGCGTTACTCATTCTACTATTTTCTTGAATTGGCTAATATACATTTGTTCTATAATTATGATATGACTATACACATATATATACATATATGAATGCTAAACTTTGGAAACTCTATTTTTCTAGTATTCTGGATAAGAAACTTAGAACCCGGTCCATTCCTCCTCACTATCTTCTTCGTTGTTGCCATCTCCCTCTGCCTTTTCGTCGTCACTGTCGTCCTCATCTTCAATAACCCCCCAGTCCTTCAATCTGGCATCGTCTAACACTTCCTCCTTACACTTCTCTCTCAAAGTCTTCAATAATGCTTCCTTGTTCAATCTCACAAATGGCGAAATCAACTCCTTTAATGGAATCTCGCCCGCAACCTCTAATTTCTTCTTGTATACCTCCTGGTACTTTTCAATGTAATCCTCATCTTCCTTGTTCAACTCATCTAATTCTTCTTGAACATCCTTCAAGTCGTCGAAAATCACCAATTCCAATTCTTCAAGGTATATGTCACACAAGTGGTATGGCAAAGCTACGGGGATGGATTTGTCTCCACTCAAAACGGTTCTGTTCATCACGTCCAACCACTGCTCTAAGAGCTTTTCGTCCCAATTTTGGGCTTTTAAGAACTTGAAGTTGTGTCTCAACACTCTTCTGATCAAAAGGTAGAACTTATCGATTCTCCATTGGTCGATGCTTGGCCATTCCAAGATGATAATGCTCCAGAACGATTCCACGAATTTGCTGAACTCCTCCTTTAATATCACCTCCGAGTATAATTTACCCAAGTTTTCTGCTAATCTCTCCTGTGCCTTTGGTCTGTCACAGAACCACATAGAAAAGTATAAACCTTTCCAGAGCTTTTCCATGTCTAATAACGATAATTTCTTAGATGATTTAGAAGAAAGGTACCTTTGAAGCGCTTCCAAAGCAGCGTCTCTGGTTGGACGGTCGTTGGACGCCAACTTCTTCACAAAAGAGGAGGCCTGAGACATTTTAAAGCTAATATACCACTATTTGTTTAACAACTATAACCAATATTCAGCTCTCCATCCTCTCTAATACTATGAAGTTAAGCTGTGAAAAAAAAAAATTTGAGAAGACCATTGAAAAATCAGTCACGTGCACATAGTGTCCATTGATGAACAGTATGGGGAACATGTTGATTAAGGACGGTGGTGTTTACGGTGAATCTTAGTGTGATAGCTACAGTTTTGGATTAACGAATTCATTAATTGAAAGATACAGTCCAATGGCGGTATCCAAAAAGACAGAATTTAGAAATAAAGACTAAATATTCGTGATGTACAGATTATAATATGTGGTGGATTTGTGAGGGTTTGGGGCTTTCATTGTTCATGATTGACTCTTCACGTTGTACAACAACGTACGTTACCTGAACTTTATGGAATTATCACAGAATGCAGATATGTATAAGACCCAAATTCCTCACGAACACCGTAGGATTCTTTCCTCTCTCTTAGACAATCAAGTATCTGATTGGGATGTGGACCAACTTGACAGCGTAACCGACAACACCCATCATGATGAAACCGACACCGACGGCTCTTATGATCTTGAAATATTCTAGAATGAAGTTAGTATTTGCAATCTATAAAAGTTGGATGTACAAGGTGGAATACGGAAAACATGCACAAGACTATTGTCGCTAGTGATTATTGAAAAATTGCCCGAATTACGTCTAGGGCCATGGAAATTGCGTTGTGACAATTCCATCTATCCATAACGGACTATTACTTGTTCCTGGGGATTGAATCAATGGATTTCGTCGGACTATCGTCCATAAAGTTGATAAGATACGGTGTGGTTCTCAAACGGCATCAAACGGCGGTGACCACAACGCCGACGACTTCTCAGACACCACTGGGATCATGGCAACTACGATCTATCACTAGAGACCACTCTCTGGTCCTCTAATGCTTACATGCGACGTTTCTTGGTTCTGTTCCCCTATATTTCCAACCTTTACTCTCATTCACTTTCGCTACGTACCCTTTTGGTCAGGCTTCTGGCACTTCTTGATGAAGGCGGAACCGTCCTTAAAGAATTCAACAGGGACCTCAGTAAGTTTTTCTAAACCCTCGGCAGCCATTTCGATGTGATATAGGGATGATTAATGGTGATAATAGTAAGTATTTAGCACTACTTGTGATTGACGACCAGAAGCAAACTGTATTATGTGTGTATAAATTTACTGTCAACTCGAAAATTCTTCGTTCGCCAGCAGCGAGCGTATACGTGTTGAGAACGAGAATGGAGAGTAGTGAACAGAGTGAGAGTGAGTGGGAATGGAGAGTGTGAGTGAGTAGTGAACGAAGATGCGAGAGAGAAAGGAACAGTGCGAGTGCGAGAGAGTAGGAGAGGTCCTGTGCGAGTAGTGAACAGAGAGCCAGTGTATGAAAGATTGTGTGAGAGTGAGAGTGACAGTGGCAGTGAGTGAGAATGACAGTGACAGTGAGAACAGCGAGAGGAACTAATAGTGTGACTGAAACAAGAGTGTTCAATTTTAGTGTGGGATGTGATGAGTTTTATAGCGACAACATTCGTGAGAGAACAGAGAGGTACACCGCAATTAGTGAGGTAGAGATATTAGAGTGAGTGAAGATTAGTAACTAAATCCTGTGATGGAAATGGAGAAATATGAAAGAAAGTTGAACCACACAACGCTCAGGCTTATGTAAAACAAGAATACCTAATAATTATTGATATCATCACTAATATCCTCACATAAATGGCACTGTTGTTGGTCAGTCCTCTCTATGACCACCAAAGTGATTTACTGAGCCAGTGGTACAGATCATGTGACGTCTTATAAAATATGTCGTATTTTTTATGTTAAATGTCTCTTTATCTGCGACATCTACGAACAAGTTGCAAAATTCTTGCTCCACCAAAACAGAATGAATGTGGACTACAACGATAAACACTTTGCTATCATTAAATCAACAACATCAAGCTTTACACATTCTAACGTAAAGCTCAATGTCCGGATGCTACAAAATAATCCACCTCCAAACTATAATACATTACTTGTCTATGTACGATGTAACTGCGTCTATATACATTGGTACGTACAGCTCACATCAAGCTCAAGAAGGAGTCGTCCTCAGTCTCCTCCGTCCTCAAACTAACCATATAATCTTCACGTTTCTTTTCTATCATTTCTTGGTACTTGGGTAATCTGTTGGTTTCGAACCACACTGTTAAATCATGCTTCATCTTGTCATTGAGAGCCCATTTCTCAATCAATGGACGGCACTGCCCAGCATATGTAGATTGCCATTTGAGGTCTATAATGTTCATCATCGCATTCTGGTAAAGAATATAGATCGAGCCGCTGATATTCAGTACAGCTCTGAATCCGGTATCTCTTCTAGTGTTGAACGATTTTGAATCGATATTATACCTCTGATATTCACGATTTAACATTGTCAAATAATCATAGTAGTGCTCTTCTTTTTCATCGCTAAGGTTCTCTGAAAGGTAATTGAGGTATGTTTTGTAGACTTGAAGAGAGAACCCGATGTCTGTTTCTCTGTAGAGTGCCCATAATTGCTCAAACGATGTTCTACGCAAATTGGCGATATGTTGGACAAATTCTAAGTAGCCCTCGTAATCAAAATTAGGATCTGATTTTGCACTCTCTAAGGAATAATGTGCTTTGGCTTTCCTGAAAGAAGTGTTGTTGATTTTAGCAAATACTTTCAACGACAGCTTTTCGGAATATCTGTTGCTCAAGTTACACCACTTGAAAAGTTGCTGCCAGAAATTCTTGGCTCTGACAGTGTCTGTATCGATTTCATATAATTCCTGGAATCTATTGACTATTTTCATGGCCAAATTAAACTTGTCATTGTGAGCCAATGCAACTACTATCGCCGTCAATATGTTGATATCTGGGTATGATGGGTCGTTTTTGCTCATAGGCTTAAAATCACGAGCTATCTCAGCGTTGGGACTAATTCCATAGACTGAATATATATGACTCTGCAAATAATCGACATTCTTGGAATATCCTATAGCGTAGATTAAAGTTTCGTTAAATTTATTATCCAACTTGACACTTCCATTCTCCAGAACGAAATCAGCCATTACAGTGGTTACATCCTTCTCCCATTTGAATTTACTCTGTTTTGGATCGAAATTCATTTTCGATAACTCCGCATTGTTGAGTAACCACGATGACGGCAATCCTCCACAATAAGTCTGAAGCTTTAAGATGTACAATTTGTATGACATTTTCAATTCATACTCCTTTTCAAAGCGTTGGAACCACTTAGATGCCAAATCGAGTTTATAGTTACGCAACTCCATCAATACCAAGTTCTCATAGTCTGCTACAGTGAGTCGTACTCCTGTCAATTTGTCTGAAGTATACACATTCTCTCTTTTATCCAATCCGTAGATATGTTCAGTAGGATCACTGTAGATAATGTTACTGTATAATCTTCTGATTTTCTGGGCTAAACTCATGGCTTCTGCAAAGATCGGATCTGTGATTCTTGGAGTTCCTGGTGACGTACGACTGCTGGAACCTTTGTACAATGGTTTTTTACTTGCATATCTCTGCAATAAGGTGTACTGGTGAATTATGACTTGGTTGAGAATGAAAGCAAACTCAGCTCTTGAAAGCGTCTCGAACATTCCATGGAGATCTCTCTGGACCCAATGCAAAAGTAAGTCTACGACGGTATCATATTCTCTCTTTTCAACATACTTGAAAAGTTCTGATTTTATGATCTCTTTCTTGGAATTCGAACCTGAATTGGATTCCAAAACGGCGACTCGTGAGTTGAGCGAGCTACGTAGCTTCGCTGATGGTAATGATGCTAGTTTTGCTCCTACTGTGCCTGGTAAAGCTATACTTTTACCATGATTGAGTACAACTTCTCTCGTCGACAACGCCTCCAAAGAGGCACTTGACGACAATAGACGCCGCGAAAAATTCTCCAAGCTCAGTCCTCGGACTACCCGCACTATCCCAGACATCTTTAACCTGAAACCCCTTGTTCTTGCCTCTTGTAGACTGTTGCAAATAGCTAACCTCCAGTATTAAATAGAATAGTGAAAAGAAAAACTGCAAGACATTACCCGGATATATAGTAGTAGTGCATACAAATTTTTCAGTTAAACATCCATACAGCATATACTTTTAATTAGAATACTGCGGCACGGGAGTTTGATTAACCTATACCGATATTCTGTTTTAGTTGTTTCTTTATTACTCTACCTCGTCTGGTTCGCTACTTCTTCGAACGGTGTGTGATTGCATTCATTACATATCTATATAAATATATGTCGTCTGACGTTAAGCTAGAGTTTCAGAGGACGCAGGGAAAGGATCAAGCCTCCTCCAATGTTAGTGGCATTGTAGTTGGCAATATCTCTTAAACCTTCTTCTACAGATTTACCGTCGATTATATCTTGGATGTGCTTCTTGGTACCCTTGATAGCCCATTGTATGTTGGAGTTGATACCCTGACCGATCTCAGTACAATACTCAATTCCGGACTTGAGGTCGGGAAGAACCTTCGAGACTAAGCCCAATTGTAATGCCTCTACAGCCAGGAAGTTGTCTCCCAACAATGCATGTTGGAAAAGCAATGACTTGTTGTTTGTAATAGCTGGCAATCTCTGTAAGGAGCCAATGTCAGCAGCAATACCGATTTTGATTTCTCTGATAGAAAATTTGGCGTCGGCAGTGGCCACACGAATAGTACAAGCAGCAGCAATGTCCAAAGCCAAACCAATATTGATTCCGTTCAATAAAGCGATGGTAGGGGTGTTGATGGTAGCTGGCATACCAATACATTCCTGGAATTCTGTGACGAAAACCTTCACGTCTCTGGTCTTAACATCAGGGTCCACGTCGCTTTTGGAGAAAAGTCCAGCAGCAGCTTTCATATTCAAACCACTTGTGAAGGCTTTTGGGAAATTTGATGAGATCAAGATGACATTTGTTTCTGGTTGTCTGTCGACCTTGATCAAGATATCACGATAGTCTTGCCAGTCCTTCTGCGAGAAAGCATTGTAGACTTTAGGGTTGTTGAACTGGACGTGGATGAAGCCCTCTTCGATCTCACTGACAATGTAGTGCTCGTACTGTTTGTAGTCTTCAGGGTTGAAAGGCATTGTGGGACTGGAGTTTTGGTGTGATGCTGAATATAAAATATGATAATAACAAGAGAGAATACCAGTACTCTTGGAAATATCAGTATACAACTTTATATCACCTATTGCAATTCCAAATCTGCTTCCATTGCACTCTATAAGTATATATACCAATCCCCAGTTTATCCGAGGTCCACCGTTTTCGGGTATAACCTTTTTGTGGGGAATAGTCGCACAGAGAAAAAAGAATTCGTTATAACCGTTAGCGTAGTGAAGATTTACTGCTAAGATAGTGAGACATGTGAAACAGGGAAAGTTGTGTTTAGTGTCTACGGTGAGAAGTGAAGGGTAAGCAGTATTTCTGAGGAGATATGAAGATGAATATGAGTATATTGTGTTGTTGCTTTTATTCGAAGTAGAGAAAAGTATGGTGCTTTCTAATGCAATTTAGGTTGCACTTCATAAACTGTCACCGAAATTATATACATATTGAAATCGATTTGGCTATTTTCCTATCGCTATGCCTTTCATTTCCTCTATACAGTGTATTTACCGGCCGGAGCCATGTTTTCTTCTTTGGCTGCAACTTCCAACCCCTCTATCATCTTCTGGCGGATTAAGTTGTTAGCCTCTCGCACAGACTGCTCAGTTAGCCCTTCTACGAGTAAGTACAACTTCGGAGGAGCTGGTGTCTCTTTTCCACCACTGGACTTCACCGTCGTCGGTACTTTGACGTTTGGAGCATAATACTGGCCCTTGTTTGTAATGGACGTAGAAGTGCTCTCAATAATCTTGGAAAGACTCTCTCTGTTAACCACAATCCATCTGGCTTTCTGTGGGAGATCATTGATAGTGATTCGGGAATGGAATTTACTCTTGTCGGGTCCTGATGTCTCTGGTGCTCTACCTGTGATTATTTGGAAGTCCGGAAGACTGCTAAGGATTTCTGGACGTGTGTTTTCTTTTGCCAGTGTAGTTTGGCTGCCACTACCCTTCCCTTCGCTATTTCCGCCCTCGGTATCATCAGCACCAAATTCCTTTCGTTGCAAACTTCGAGTATTTTCACGTATTTGCTCCAATTTTTCCAAGCCTTTACCCCCGAAACCGAAATTGTACTTTACTTTGCCGGATTTAACCTTCTTCATAAAGTCGTCTCTGATCTCCAATAATTTTGGTGATATATCACTCTCCGGAATTTTACTTAATGTCATAGCCTTCACCAAATCGGTAACGGACCTATCCTCATCTGATGATACAAATGTAATCGCGGTACCCTTCATTCCTGCTCTGCCCGTTCTTCCCACTCTGTGTACGTAGTCTTCCATGTGATTAGGAGCATCATAGTTAATAACAAGGTTCAACCCTTTTACATCTAAACCTCTAGCAGCAACAGATGTAGCAATCAAAATATTGATTCCACTATTTTTGGATGAAAACTCTTTGATAGCATATTTTCTATCCAATTGGTCTTTTCCACCATGTATTGTGAGACATGCGAGATTCCTAGCTAAAAGCTTAACTAGTAAGTCGTCTGCTGACCCCTGCTTTTCAACAAAAATCAAAATCTTTCCCTCTGGAGAAGTAAGTAAGAACTCGTCCAATATATGAGTTAGACGATTCAACTTCTCATCTTCGAGTGAAGTGATTTTATCTACTTCGAAAAGTTCAACTTTTTGAGTTATTTCAGATGCAACAACACTAATGCCTCCTACAACGATCTCCAATGGATTGTGTAAAATTTTCTTTGCCAACAATTCCATCTTTCTAGGAAACGTAGCAGAGAAAAGAACCGTTTGACTGTTGGGCCGTATTTGTGACGAAATTTTATTCACTTGTGGCTCAAAGCCTAAATCAAACATTCTATCGGCTTCATCTAATACAACGTAGGTGACTCTTTTAAGGTTAGTAACTCTACCACCATTAGCAGCTAGTAATTCAATAATTCTTCCTGGGGTTCCTACTAGAATTTCTATGCCTTTCTTAAGCTCTGCTATTTGAGCTTCTATTGGTGCACCTCCATAACAACAGCTAGAACCGAGATTCAATTTCTTAGAGAAGTTAGTTACCTCTTTGTGGATTTGAAGAGCTAATTCTCTCGTTGGCGACAAAATGAGCCCTATCGGGCCATCACCGCTGTTCAAAGGTGGCTGATCTTGTATATGTCTAATCAATGGTAGAACAAATGATAAAGTCTTACCAGAACCTGTCTTCGCAACACCAATAACATCACGGCCAGACATGATTGCTGGAAGAGCTTGCGATTGAATAGATGACGGAGTTTTATAACCTAATTTATCTTCAAGTATGCTCATGTATGAAGAAGGAAGGCCTAAATGAGACCATTTCAAAATCGGTTTGGGTATATTCAACCCCCGCACTTTGATGCCATCGAGTTCTATCCGGATGCTCTCCACTTCTACTTCCGACAACTTCTGTAACTCAACTGGCTCCAGATAGAAATCCTTTCTGAAGGAAGAATACTCCAATGTAGAATAGTCGACAGCTTCCAATTGTTTCTCTTTATTCTGCAACTTCAAGAATTTGGACGAAAGTAACTTTTGTTGTTCTTGTTCCTCGTCGAGTTCTTCTTCATCAGATTCACCATCGATGGGTATTTTTGTGTCGTTATCGAAATCGTCATCCTCTTGAGCAATATCCTCTTGAAAAGTGCTACTTTTAGAATTTGAACTTTGCTTAGAGAGAGTTTCTATGAAGTGGTCAAGTTCATCTACTTCTGTTTCTTTGATCTTATCATCACCAATCTTGTCATTGTCATTATCTAGGGTCGGTCGTTTGAACTTAGGTTTTGCTCTGGTGCTTTCATCTTCTTCTTCATCGAAGAGAGCTCTCTTCTTCATCGTGATCTTCCCAAAAGACACCTTAGGCTTGGAAGATCCCGCATTGATTGCTTTGAGCTTTATAGTTGTTTTTGGTTTTACTTGTTCTTTGACTTTTGCTGCATCTAGAGACGCTTGGATGACACTCGATTCGTTCTTCTGTGCTCTCTTTCTTTTCCATTCCTCTATCTTCTGTTGTCGCAAACGCAAGGTTTCATCTGCCTCAGACAGTGTATTCCTCGATAACTTTGAAGTTTCATCGTTGTTATTTGTCGTGCGTTCGGCGACTGCTGCTACATTCCCGTTCAGCTTCACTTCTTCTTGTGTCTCCTGGCCCTTTTCTTGTTCCTTTTTTTGTCTCCATAGAGCAAGTTGTTCCCTTCTTCTCCTCAACTTTTCCTCTTTGGACAACCCATCCGTAGATTCAGTTTTCGCTGCTGAACCCGATTCGTTAGTAAGTTGACTCGTCATTGTTTCTATACCTTCTTTGTTTCACTTACTTGTAGGTCATGAGTATCTAGTTCACAGATGAGAACAAACTATTGCACACTAGTTCACCCCAATTTCTCAACAAAAGCCTCCAGTTATCGTAACGTCACAACTGCAAAACTACTACTCAAATACTTCTCAACAACAAGTCGTACCACTTAAATCCACTACTAAATGTAAAGGAATTAAAGAACATTAATCATTAATCATTAATTCTCTAACAACTTTTGGCTGTAAATTCGAATGAGCCGCCAGAGATGATAATGGATTTCTCTGCAGGAGCCGAGATTTCAATTGAACCGGGACACGACCGTTACTACTGTCTCAGTTAACTTTTCTGAGTTGGGTGCAAATGGATGGAAATGGATGCAAATGATATGTGTGTTGTAATATCGAGAGCTTGGGCTGTAGTTTAAAAACGAGTTGATTTAGAGAGCGGGTAAAATACAGATAGTGGTTAACATTTGACTCTAGTTATTTTAGCAAGAATATAGTTTATGGTTACTCATAGTGATGGCCTCAACTCGACATAACCCTTCTACAGTTCATATATGTAAATAATTTATTCTTTTTTGTGCTAAAATTACAAGTATTACCGGAAGTACAATCAATGACATATGATAAATGATAAATAATGGTCCATTCTTTTATTTCTTTCCTTATGGCTCCTTCATAAAGCTGTCGTGACTGTGACAGTTTGAGAGTTAAGCAACAAAATCGGAGGAAGGTCATCAAGCCAGATAGACAAGTTATTGGTATACTCAAAAGAATCATTATCATTCAAGTGTGTACCAATGGATGGAGCAGGTAATGTGGAGAAGATAACGTCTGTTTGGTCCTTAGGCGAATTCAACCTCATCATTTCATTTAGAACAATATGCTGACCTTTTGCTGGAATGTCGTTAAAACTCAACCGCTTTAACTCCTCCTGTAACTGTTTCTGGGTGACGTTATTCTCCTCGGTAGAGGAATCAGCCAATTTTGGCTTGTTCTTATAGAATTCATTTCTTGAACTTGCTGGGCCGGAGCGGATAGTTTTGTGATTTATCGGACTCTCATTCTTGAAGGCACTGGTGCCTATTGCAATATCCTCAATTTCCTCATCACTATCATTTGTAGCCAAGAATTGAGGAGTACGCATATGTTGAATGATTTCATCGTTATTGGCAATAATCGAAGGGGAGTGCAATAACCTATCAGTACCTCTTTTGAGCGATTCGCTTCTGCTAGAAGACGAGTTTGATTTTTTGAGAGGACGAGAATTGAAGTAATCTCTTTCTTCAGGCTTCTCAGATTTAGTTTCCGTCGCCTCTGCATTAGCAATAAGAGCAGGCTCAAGGACCTCTCCTTCATCATCTTCCTCATCATCTTCATCCTCCTCATCTGCAAACTGAATGGTAGGCTTGGCATCATCGCCGTCGTCGTTATCATCATCATTGATAAGCGACTGAGGAATCTTTACAGACAGAAAATTAGGTCGTAAATTTGAGATAGTGGATCTGATAGACATCTGATCCAGAACCTTCATACCTGGTATATCAGTAACACTCTCCTCTCTCAATCTGAGGAAGTTGTTCTTTGGTTGCTCAGGTTGTCTTGAGGCTGGTTTTGAAAGAGGAGAAGGTGATCGATCTTCTGTACTTCCATACGATTGCGCCATCAGAATTGAACTCTCGTTGACATCACTTTCAGATTCCTTTTCACTATCACTACTATCACTACTTTCAAATGTATGGTCAGCATCAAAGAACAGTTTACCATGTGAATTCATGTTGAATGAAAGAGACACACCCTGCTCCTGCAAGTTGGAGAGAGTATATCTTCTGTTTCTGCTGAAGTTACCAGGAACAATATTTGGACTCGTGGATGTTGTCAAGTTCAATGGCGAGTACTTTTTAACCTTATCCTGAAGTGCCAACGAGGATCTAGACGAGTTATTTATTGATCTTGCAAGCTGTGACTTCTGTTGCATCCTGTGGAGCCTTTGTTTTTCCAAATCCTTGAGCGTCTCCCTCGCATTACATAAATTTTTCCACCACTGATCACCCTTTAATTGTCGATCAAAAGTATCATAAGTGGCTTTGGTGTGTATAGTTTTATTGTAACCCTTAACCAAAAAGTTATAAGAGTCCAATGATCCATCATCAAGACAGACAATCTTAACTTCAGCTTCTATTCTTAAGTTTGCTAAAAGATCTGTCAAACGACCCCTTTCGTCTTCCACTTCAGTTAGATTCTCTACAAACGCAATCACTCGAAGGGTGTGTGAACTGAATTTCCATTCTGCCACCGTGGAAAGAATAGCTCCAAGCTGCAAGATCAATGTGTAAGTGTCAAAATTGGTAGAAAGTACAGATTGGCCATCTTCAAGCTGATTGATGGAAGACATCTGAATCGGATAAAGATCAATGTACTTTTTAACGCCATTAGTGGTCTTGGGCTTTGACCAGAAATGATGATGAGTAGGATCTGTCTTGGGTAAATCAAGAGCATTGAAATTGGCAGCCACTGCAACCGTAGCTTGTAATATGATCAAGTCCTCAACAATTTGAACCCACTGACTAATGGACACCTTCTTTTCTTTACGACAATCATCTGTAGGTAATTCATTTAGATTAGTATCAGAGTCAAAGGAGGGAATAACTGGAAGCGCCAACCCATGCTTTTTAAAGTCGTAGAAACCCAAAACAGTAATATTAGGTCTCATACCTCCTAATCCTGAACCCAAGTAAACATTACGAACACCCCATGGAAGAGTAGGTCCCAAAGCAATTTGGACAAATGCCTTGATTTTTAGCATATCACGCAACTTGACCCATGCCTGCTTTTGCTTCTGAACCTCTTTGTAAGTAGAAACAGAGAAAGCTTCAGTATTATTTCTGTTGTTAGAGGGATCCAAAGTATCATCATTCATGAGTACAACATGACCCAAGACATATAATCCTCCCTTTTTCAAATGATTACAAAAGCCGATAAGATTCCACGATGATCTTGGGTCGTCACATAATAACAAGATCTGGGGTCGCCAGTACTTGACGTTCATTTGGAGTTTCAAACGCAAGAGGTACTTTCTCACTTGGTGGTAGATCAATAACTGGGAGATGTCTCCGAATTTCAGTGGCGGGGTCAGGTAGTGGATCATCAAGATGAGGAACATAAGGCAGAATATAACCAAAGTCGCTGAAAGACCATCTACAATGAACATGGCGTAGAAACACACCAATGCACCTGTGAATGCAGTTCTAGAACTGAAGTATTTGAATGAAGGCCTGAAATTAGGAGCAGAACCAACCCTAAGCAAGAAGCAAGCTATGTTTGTTACAATAAATGTCATAAGGAATGCCATGGTAATGAAGGTAGCAATCTGATTAATATCAGCAAACAAGAAGATCTGTGCAATGAACCATGTTGCGATAATACTTAATATCTTGGCCTTGTCTTGATCCCTCGCTGACTTCTTCAAAGTGGTGAAAGCAGAGAGTCCTGGGATGATTCTATCATCTGCAATGGCATTAAGCATCGAAGCTGCCCCGACAATTCCCATTATCACCGAGAACAAAGACGTCGAAAACTCTCCAAGAATGATGATGATTCCCAGTAAGTTAACAGTCTGAATGACTTTAATATCAGCATGCAATAACTCTCTTGGAATAGAGCAGCCCATAGCGATAATTACAGATGAGTAAAGAATAAATGTCAATAAAAGACCCTTCAATGTACCTTCTGGAATTGAACGAGAAGGTGTCTTCAACTCACCAGACATCGAAGCACCGGCGAAGATACCAGCTGTTGCTGGAAAGAAGATACCAAACAAGTTTCTGAATGTCTCCTTCTCACCATGAGGAAGAACCGAGCCCGCAGCACCACTGGTAAAATGCGGCCACAAGTTTTCCGTGAATGTGCTCCATGAAAGTCCAGAGTAGTATATCTTATCGAATGGAGGAGGCAATGGGTAAAATGGCCTAACGAAGAAAGTTGAGATCGGTATCGATATCGTACTAAGTGTAAGCACGATGAATAAGAGTAGAGCCGTTTTTGAAACTAATTGTGAACCAACCAAAGCAATTGCAGTACAAATTGCCAATAAGATAGTACAGTATAACAACAGCCAGAAGTATCCAATTGGCAAAAGAGATGCAATGACTCCTTCCAGCTCTCCGAAATTCACTAACAACGGTTCAATGAAACCCACGACGTTCAAAGATGAATTAAGGATTTGTCCGATGAAGAAAATGATTCCGATAGCACCACCGAATTCGGGGCCAAGCGATCTTGAGATCATATAATAAGCACCACCGCCTTTAACTGTACCGTTTGTAGATATAGCACTAATAGACATGGTGGTAAGGATATCAATGGTGTATGAAAGTATTAACAAGAAAAATGTTCCAAAGATTCCCATTTGGCCTATGATGAAGCCAAATCTCAAGAACATCAAAATCGATAGCACATTAAGCGAGGTGGGGAGGAATACACCCTCGAACGTGCCCAATTTAGAGCTTCCTTCGGCCTTGGATGCTCTTTTCTTCTTGGAAGACCCATTTTTGACTTTGGCTGCTACTTTGGTTGTAAGCTTTGATTTCGCATCGGAATTCACTAGGAGTGATGATTCGTGGTATTTTCGAGCGCCTGACGACGCAGGTCCGAGACTAGTCGACATGCAAGGCTACTGAGTCCCTTTTGGCGATTTTCGGTACAGCGCTTACAAGCAATGGTTGAGAACAGTAGAAGAGCAGTAGCAATAAACTGATCAAGAAATGAATCTCACTATCGTAAAATGTGATGGCAGTTTTACAGCAGATTAGAAAATGAAAGGAGCGAAAAAAGATTAAAGAAGGGAGAGTGAGTAGTGCGGTGAGGGTTTATTGGGAGCTTATCTGTTTAATTAAATTAGTGATATTAGTATTAAGTAGTAGTGAGGCAGATGGGATTGGGACGTGGGAAATTAGCGAGGAGGCGGCGATGGCTAGTGGGGGGAGATTAGAATGATTAGAGATAGTGGTTGTGAAATTAGCGAGGAAGAGATTAGTGAATATTGTGAATTACTGCGGCTGAGAGCGAATGGATGGAAATTGGATGTTTCTGGTGGGCTGGTGGGCGGAGAGGTACATCGGAAGGAGGGATTGCCAATAGCCACAAGGCGAGAGTAGAAGCGGAAGTGGTAGAAGGCAAGGTTAGAGCAGGGATAAAGAAGATGGGAAACAAGAAATATACGGTTGAAGAGAAATGAAGGTGAAATGATACCGATTGGTAATTTAATAGGTGAGAAATCACATTTAAAGGTTAATATTTAGAATGGAACGAGGCTTGTGCGATTGTTACACTTACTATTATAATTATACTGTAGGATAAGAACTAATTAAACCAACGTATTCCAATAGTTATTAAAGAAAGACTGTCGCTAGAACCACACACAAATGAAGGAACATTCTCTCTACGGCATACAGTTTAATATACGGCTTAGATAACCTTCGGTGCGCCAATGACAAAGATTACAATGACTAAGAAAGGAGAGAGATATCTTAACGACGTTTAATCCATGAGAAAAGACATCAAGTTGACAATTGGCTCATATAGTGTAACATTAGAGGGTCCTTGGTTATGTACTAAGATCCAAGGAGAATGTGTCTATTCTACAAAAAAGATCTGGGCAGTTAGTCATTAGAGTTTCGGTTGGCTGCGAAAGTCTTCTGACGACGTATTGAACCACAGAATAATGAAATAGGGGAAACAATGACACAGAACCACGATTTCTCCTGGAGCGTGCCTGTCAGTCATACTTGTTGCCTTTCAAAGTCTTGGTCGGTCTTCGAGTCTAGGTCACCCTGCCACAGTAGTTTATTTATATTTTTTTCATTTTCTGATTTCAACCGCGGTCAAGTAGACTCCAATGTAAAAGTAAATTACGTCGAAGTACAAACAAACGTGCTTGTTTATCCACAAAACATACCACGATCACAAAATAATCAAGGGTCCACAAAACAGGCAACAATCCTACTTATTTGACTGATATTGAAGTTCTACGGCTACAACACGAGATGGTGTTATCTCCTCTGATCAGAACAAATAAAACATGTATGATTACGTCATCGCCAAGATTCATCTGAATAACGGGAGATCAGAGAAGAAACGATTCTGCCTCGGTATACGAGGAGAGTTGTCAATTGACAATATACATAGCTTGGCTTGGTACATTATTGCCCCTATAGCTATCTAGAATTGAATTGCACGTTTAATTATCGTATAGTTGTTGTACCACGAGATTTCGCAAAGCGCTAATATAGGTATGCCAGATCCAATTACACTTTTTTGGGTGCAACTAGTTATTGACCAAAAGTTGTGCCACTTTAAAATAGATAGGGGGTAATCCACGATCGGACTTCATTATACTTTGCTCCTGTTGTTATCGGAGTGGCAGGTCCATTCGGAGAGACACGTCCATTCTGAGTGGCCGAGCATCTTTATGGAATATGTTGACACCACCGGATACCTCCATCTGATAAATAGTGGCGATACATAATTATAATTTGGACACTGATATCCGACTTTAAAAGGGACTATGTTTATAGCCAATATCCCGATACGGAGAAACGAGTCATAATAGTGCTCTTAGCACTAGAAATTGTCTTATTCTTTGGACTCCTCACCAACAAACCGAACTACACCCAATTGCCCCAAAATTACTGATTTTTGCAGTTAACGCTCGGCTGGTGGTACCACGGGGCAACGAGAGTCCAGTCCGAGGGGGACCGATAATGACATCTTTGTCGTACCCTACCCTTACACGTAAGTAAACGGACATCTCTATAACACTACTGTGGCCCTAACTATCAACACAACAACTACAGCCACCCCCAATCTCAACAATCTCGTAAAATCTCAACATCCTCAGCCTACCACCCCAACCATCTTTCCCAGCCTTTTTTCAGCCTGATAATCTCTCACAGCCTAACATTTTCTCGCTCTCTCACTCTCTCATTCTCACTCTCACTCTCTCACTCTTTTCGGCCACTCTCGTACCTCACTACGCCATCACGCTCTCCTCTCTACAGTCACCTGATTTCACTTTCCCCTTCGCGGCCTCGAAAATTTTTTTTCTTCTCTCTTCTGGTCGGTCGTAGCAGTCATACTGTGCGCACTAAAAACAAAGCCGGAACTCACCTTTGCCATCCGGGTATTTCCTGTTGTAAAAGTGCTGTAAAAGAATAGAAACCACTATCTGTTTATAGGAGAAATCGTATAGACGCCCCTTACACAGATTAGAATTCTTGGGAAAGGTATATAATACGAGCCATCACCGAAAATATCAACTATCTGTTTTGGATTTAGATAAAAAGGAGCTTTTCACTACACTTGCAACTCAAAGAACTAGCCGCCTTCCCATCGTACGAGAAGAAGAAGTTAATTAGAAGAATAAGAAGATTAGAGCAGATCGTTAGAGATTGTCACATATAATAGAGTTACACCGTATTCCTGCTATCTTGTTATCCCGTTGACTTATTGACTTGTTATCGTGTTATACCGTTGCTACTATTGCTATACTTTAATTTTGCAGTACTTTAATTCCCATTATAGGCCTTTTTGATACGCTTATTACTCGTGATACTGTTATTCCGTTGTTACTGTTTGACTGAATTACTTCATATCTATTGAACCCTAATACTATCCTATTATACTACTAATATTCCTCGATGTTCAGAATCGTCACATCCAACGCCCAGCAGACGTTCAAGCCAAGTCTCTTGACCAAAGTCAGAAGCAACATCGGAACTCTCACTGTTCCTCCAACCACAGCTAATGTTCCCTCTAATTCAACTACAAACTTCCCTTCCTCGAAGATCTTGAACAACACCCAATTTGTTAGACAACAGTCCACTGTAGAGCTCTCGAACAAAAAGACATACCAAGATGACTTCTTCAGATCGTCCAAGACATCTAAAGCTACTGGACGTACGTTCTCGGCTCCAGACCATGAAACAAAGGGTAAGTTGAACCATTTCAAAGAATTGCTCGTGACAGGTAACCAAAAGCTTCGTGGTATCAATAGACAAGAAACAAGAGCATTTTACGCCACTCTTCAAAGCTTGACCCAAATGCTCGAGGACCCTCTCTTGAGAAAGCATATTAATGTTGACCTCCTTCACCAATATTCACTCTTGTTGCACAGTGCTATCTTCTCCTCGAGAACAAACCGTTTGGCAGAAAAGAGAAACAGAGATAAGGATGAATATAACGCCGCCAGTTACACCGATGAGGTCATCTTGAGAGGTTCTGTTTTAAACTTCGCCCAGTTGGTTGAAGCAGGCGAGTTCAAACACTGTTTCACCGACAAAATTCTTCAATACTTGCTCTACAGTATGTTCCAATTTAGATTCAATACTGAGGCATTGAACTTATGGGAAAATGGTGTTAACGATAGCGAAACAGGAAGTACTTACCTTCGTCCACTTGTCTTAGCAACGGTGTTGCCAAGAGCTTTTGAGCTCAAGAGATTCACTTACGAAGAGGTGTTGCACATCTACGAGTTGAATACGAAGAAGGACCAATATCCACATCACACTTTAGTTACTGCCATGGGTAAAATTTCAATCCATGCCGGGGACTATTCTCGTGCTTTGGACTTCCTTGAGCGCTTGTTGGAGAAATATGACGAGAGTCCAACTGGTTTGAAGCTTGCTTCATTGAGTGACTTGCATTTATCATTTATCGGTGACTGTAAGGAAATTGCCATTGCCAAGCATTTCTTCGATAAGGTAATTGAAGATGAATTACCATATAAAGTTCTCTTGAAGGTTCCTTACATCACTTCGCTTTTGGACAATGCTTTCCACAGCAATTCTTTGGAAGATGTCATCTACTTCTGGAAGAATTCGATTGCATACTACGTCAAGACTCGTCAGCAATTGAACTCTCGTTATTCTCTTCTCAATAATAAGTTCTTTGAAATTTTCTTCCAAGCCTACCCAGAGTTGAATGAAGAATCCTTCGGCAAATTACGTGAATTCATATCATTTTATGCACACACCAAGCCTCTTGATGAAACATTCTTGAACACTATTATCACTCACTACTCTTGGAAGCAAAAGGAAGTTTTGGACCAAATTATGGAAAACTATGACGTTTATAGTGTTGAGAGAACACCAGTTTCTCACCGTATTTGTCTTAAAAAGACCGGTCAGTATGCTGATTACACCAATGAAGAGATCTTGGCCAAGTGGAATGAGAGTTTGAAATGTTTGGATAGCTCCAAGTATTTCTACATCCCTAATGCCGACTGGTCAGCTCTTCGTGATGCCACAATCTATTCTGTTGTACCTGAAACGAGAACTGGTTTATACTATGCCATTCTTCATGCCTACAAGAATTACATGCAAGATGGTAGGGCTTGTACCAAATTTGTCAGTAACTGGACCAAGAGACCAGCATACCTTGAAGACATTGCCAAGATCACACTCGATGCTAACTTCAAACCTACAGTCGATATCGAAGTCCCATTCTTCGAAAACTTAAAGGAAAATGTGGATTATTCTAATGCCACCAGAGACCTCGTTATCTCAGCCACCGAAGCAAAACTTAGGGTCTAAACAAAAAAAGAACGGGAGACATCCTGATGGAAGACTAATTTTCACGAATACTAATGGTACATTATAAAATTGCTAATACATGTATATAGACTAATTCAAGGGTATTTATATAATATCACACCTAATTCACGATTTTGATGTTTCAGAGTTCTGTGGCCAAGCCCATCTCTGGAAGTCACTACATTATCGATAAATATAATTACGTAGCAAGACCTATCTTATATGCCAATATCGTGGCCACTTGTACAATCGCTTAAGGAGTTGTGTGTACTATTTGGTGATATTGATTTTGAAGCCGCTTTCAGTCGATGTAGTTAAACGTCTTTGCTCTGCCGATGTACCAAATAGTGTATGGAACTTCCAAAGTGCTTATTACTCTTGAGATCATCTGTAGAACTATATTATAGTATTTTTAGTGAGGCCTAAACTTGCATGCACCCGCATCTTTAAGTTTCTGTGCAGCTGTACCTCTTTGTTGCAGAGTTAGTGATTTATCGAAGTATAAGTTATTTGCAGCTGTATTCGATGTATATTGAAATATATCTACTGAAAATAAATAATAAGAGAAATGTATAACTCTTCATTGAAAGTCGAAGCTTAATGCAAAGCTTGAAGACACAATCATCACGTCATTTGATATCAATCAGAAATACGCAATTCACAATACTCTGCAAATAGGTAAGTAGAGCATTTAGACAAAAACAGATTATATGATGACAAGTCTTCTGTCTTCGAATAATGCCTGTCTATACTCTTGGGGTCACCATTAAGGAACTTCAAAATATGGTTTAAGAAACCACGAACATGAACAACTTTAACCACGTTGTCAGCTTCAGATAACGTAACGGCCATAACATCTTCTACACCTCTTGCTCCAAATGAGAATTCGGACTTATCAATGAAGTCCCAAGAAGCAAGAGAACCGGGGGTAAGTATACTTCTAGCATTATCACATCTGTTGTCCAGCTTGATCACAATCCAAAGTTCTGGTTCGATATTAAAATCGAGGAGGGTCGTAACGTAATCAAAACTGAAATCTCCCTCCTTATCTATCGGACGAGATATAAGGATACCATTAGGGCGATTGACTTCCCTGGCACAACCACATTCACGATTATGCGTACGAGCAAACCCAAACCAATATTTTCTAGTTTTTGCCAAGTTTAGTGGTAGGACATTATCAGGAATCTGAGCTAGATTAGAGCCACCTCTCAAGGCACCCACTTCATTTTTAGCATGAGTTTCTGGCTCAAAGTAGTCGGGACCAGTAACCTTTTTACACTCTCCTGATTCTATGTTACATTTTAATACACGGAAAGGAGAAAATGTATATATGAAGTTGATGGAATCTTTGTCTTCGTCCATAAAAGGAGCCCAGCTCTTATCTTGTAACTTCGGAACTGTATCTTCGACAGTGAGGCGAACAGTCTTCCGTATATCAGTGAATGGTCGATATACATGCATTGCTTGCTTGTACATAATTTGTTTATTTCTTTGAGCATATGTTATTACGGGTTCCTGATCCACCTTTCCAGTTTTGGGATTCTTATAATCTCTTAGAACGACATGCGGATCTTCAGGTCCTAAATATGTAACTTCAGCTTGATGGTCGATATCAACAGGGAAAATGGTAGGGAACACCAAATCCATATGGTCAAATTTGTAACGTAGCTGGTTCCAATCTCTATCATACACCTCACCATACAATAACAGGACTGTTGACCTATGACGGGATCCGAAAGCACTGTAGATCACTCTACTAACCATCAAGTAGACTTCATATTTGTCTAACCATACAGCAGAGCCTGTTATTTTGTACCATTTATGCTTTAAGATATCCAGTTCTGTTTGCATAGAGCCATCTTCAAAGCAATATTTCAAAACTGGGTAAGAGCCTTCTTCATATAATTTCTTAGCGGTATCTCTAATGTATTTCATTTCGTGGGGATAGTTAAGTTTCTTTGCGGTAGAAACACTGACTGCCTTACGATCTATGTATTGGCATTCAGAACAATCATTTCTGTGACTCCCTTCAAAGGTTGAGAAGCCCAGGATATCTATCTTCTCGAATCGTCTTTCTGTAAGCTTGGGCGAAATTGGTGAAGAAAGTAAATTGAAAGTGTGGGGTCCTTTCAAGTTATTGCTTCCTGAACTTCCAGCCCAGTTCAGGATCACTCTATACCAAACTGTAAGATTGACAAAGATAAGGAGTACATATCCTATTGTTGGAAGTACATTCTTGGAATGTGGAGTTAGGTTACGTGATAACGACTGCTTTTTGATCTTGTATTTTCGAGTGACGAACACGGTCAAAGGAGTGATAACGGCTGCTAAAAACACGTACAAGGTGTTTGAATTTTCGTCCGACGAAGCCATTTGTGATCTGACTTCAACACTGAACATTGAAAGTCTACTTCGAAAGAAGTAATCAAGCACTATCACTTAAATATCGATCCCTAGACAACATTGGTAGGACAGCTGATGACAAGAGTAAAGTCGTAGAAGTCGGCCTGCACGTTTATTTTTAAGGCTGAATCATGCAGATGATAAAACTCACATCAATTTATGATTATTTTTTTCGGGTGCTCGCATGCTCCATTTACGGGCGCATTCCATACAGATGGGCCTATTCCCTTACTTGTTCGGGTGGTGGTGTAGTTTTCTGGGGAGACAAGAAAACCTTTGAAGAATGGTTCTAGATTGGTTTCGGCTTAGCATGAATAGTGGCTTTGTAGGGAAAGACAATGTCAGATTGGAAGTTATGTTCGTGTTGATTTGAACATTGGAGTCCAGTAGTTCAAATTGGCATGTGCCTTATTAGAGTAATCAGAGATAAGTGCTTTTGATACTTTAGAATGGGGTTAACAGTTATTACGAGTAGAAGTGGAAAGCTTGCGTCAGTAACTTCAATTTTTGAATGAAGCCATTTTACCTTGCTGTAAGTTCTTATCTAGTAACACCATGTAACTTTACCATTTTGAGAGCCATCTGTAGGAATGCTTGTAGGTGCCCCAAAATTCCCACCTGTGACAAAGTACTTAGTTCAGACGCGAGATGAATCGAGAACTAATCTTGAAACGGAAATATGGTTCTTGTATAAGGATGACTTTTGCAATCAACAAATTTGTATGTTATTATATATATATTTCTTATTTTCGAAGGAAGTCAACTAATGGAACGCCAAATTTTTCTTTACCTATTTCTTGTATACGTCATACTTTACAAAGTTTACATCGCTCGTCTCGGTGCGCAAATCGTACAAATATCTATATTTAGTTCTACAAGATTAACAAGTAATTATAAATGGCATTATTTATTGCACCAGGCAATCGTGTAATTTGTCATTCCCAGTTGGATATATCCTTACAAGATAAGAGAACTCTATAACAGTAGTCATCCTAGATTTCGTAGTAGCGGAGTCCATTGCTATCTTTGTATCTGTCACAATAGTCATCAACCAAAGAAGTAGCACATTTGCACAAGAAGTGACTTTCATCTGATAAGACCTTCGACAGGATGGCATAATGAGTGCCAAGGTTCACATCTTTATTGTTTAGGATTGAAAGTAAATGTTTAAACCATCCTTTCATGTAGATTATTTTGTTCGTTCTATCAGATTCTGAGAAAGTCGCGGCCATAATATCTTCTTGCACTGTACTTCCGTCTTTGTTAGTAACCAGAGCAAAGTCCCAGTAGGCAATGGAGTTTGGAATGAGAACACTCATTGTCTCATCATGTTTGACAAAACCATGCCAGGTGGCTGGCTCGAAATTGAAATCAATAAATGACGAGATGTAATCAATGCTATATTTACTTTCAGTTCCTACCTCTTTGGAAAGAACGAATGCATGTGGTCTGTATAAGTGCCGTCTATAGTGTTCACTCCTCGACCGTCCAAGTCCTAACCAATACTTGCGTGACGCCATCTCTGCTGGTAGCAAGCTTTGGGGTATACGTATTAGACTAGTTCCCCCTCTAAGGTTTGCTACTTGGTTAAGGACGTCAATACTCATGTAATCAGGGCCGAATGTCTTGTTACACAACCCTGAATCCATACTACATTTGAGAATCCTTAGAGGCTCAAAATTGTAAAGGAAATAGATATGTTTGTAGTCGTTATCTTCAAAAAATGGAGACCAATTCTTCTCCTGAAGTCTCCGAATTGAATTCTCTATAGCCAATTCCGTGGTGATCTTTGGCGTTGAGAACGGACGGTAAAAGAACATAGCCCTTCTCCAGTTAGTTTTGACTAAGGATTCGTTGAAGATAATGAATGGTTCTGCCTCCATCTTTTTCTTCTTTTCATTATAGTACCTTCTAAGAACAACACGAGGATCCTCAGGACCAGCTTGAATACGGTTTACCATATGTATGTCTATCTCTATAGGAAGGATTGCTGGAAATACCATCTCGGCATTTTCAAACTTGTAATCCTTTAATTCTTTCCAGTCCCTGTCAAACACTTGAGCGTAAAGTATCAGAATACTAGGATTGACACGGTCGCCTTTCCTTGCATACACCACTCTGCTTACATAGAAGTAGACCTGTTCGGCATCCATCCATACTGCAGAACCAGAGAACTGGAACCATCTAGCCTTGAGAATATACTCCTCTGTTTCATTTTCTTCATCTAGGAAACACTCACTCAATACTGGATAAGTTCCCTTTTCCAAGATTTCCTTAGCCAAATCTCGTACTTCCTTTAGGGTGTGGGCATGGTTAAGGTTCATAGGATAAGACACCGTGATGGTGTCATTGTCATAGTCACGGACTTCATCGCAAAGAGATGTAACAGGATCTATTTCGTTTCCAAGGACAGTGTAGTAAGGCATTTTTAATGGCTCGAACTGGACATCATCTAGGATCGAACTAATCGGTGATGAGCGAAGTCCAAACGACAATCTTGGGGTCCCTTGCTTCGACGAAAACGTCTTCTTTGCAAAGAGAAACGCATAAACACCTAAACACAATAACACGGGTACTACGAACTTTATAAGCCACGATCTAATCTTGCTATTTTCATCGTCGATATACTTATGTTGAAGCTTTTTCTGTTTGGCTTTTGCATGCTGTGACATCTTGAAAGCCTATTGTTCTTTATTGTTGATACGGAAAGTAGAGATCAATTCAAAGTCTGCCATACTATCAATATTCACATCAATCTCGATAAACAAGACACGTCATAAATATACATTTATCGCAGACAGATGCATCTTTGCATTGGATGGAAAATAAGCATCCAAAAATAACTCAAGAATGGCTAATATTTTTAATGCCCCACCAGAAACTTAAAGTTCGCGAAAAAAAAATGTACCGACGCCAAGGGAAATGAGACCCTGAGGAAAGGGTCATATGCTTGATACCAAAAGTGGAAATGGAAGCATGTGCAGAGTCTCATGCGTATGCGAACGTGATCTATAGCTGGTGGGTATAGAAGTGATCTTGTTGCTAAATTGTAGAAGTAATTTATCATTTACATGCGTAAATGGGTATCGGGATAAAGACTACAGATCCATCGGTATGAGATCGCAGTACTTTGATGCCTTGATCTCCAGCTGAACAATGAGCTATTTTAGACAAAATCTTACATATTTGCAGAATAAGAGTAAAATAGTTAGTCAAGATCAGAGCAAGAAGGGTCCGATATAAACACAAGAAAGTTGCAGGTGATGGAAAAGCATTACCTTCAGAGATGATATACTTAATTAGTGATGGTACATTAACTTGTAGTTAGAAAATTGACTATTATTAACCAAAGGCTCTGGGACAACTAGTTGTGGCTCAAGGCAACCTTTGGATATCAAACTCACCACGAAATAGTTAAATATACAGCTTTCCAAGCACTAATGTACGAAGCAGAGGAGTTCATACTTGATCTCATTCCATTTTCAGAATACTCTCTGCTTTCTCGTCGCTCCTGAGGCAACTAATATGTAACCGTCCCTTGTAATGGTACGGTTCAAGACTTTTAGTGAGGTTTTACTTTGGAGTATCATTTATATTTCACAGCTCTCCATACAAGAGAAACAGTAAAGACTATGTGAAGATTTTCGACCTCTCGGTTCTCAACACACGGCGCTGGAGTTACTTACGCTGCATCCAAATTCTAAAAAGGGGCTCTATGATGATGTACTAACTCCAAGTTTCATTGCCTATATTTTCATCGGAGAGATTGTAGAAACATCGGCCCGTTCCGTCTCATGATTTGAAAGGGGAATTTCCTAAGCATACATGTGGGATTGTGAATATTTTTCAGATCAGATATACAAATAGGGTATCGTAACTAATTTGACTCAAATGTCAAACAGATCTTGCAACTTTGACTGATCCAAAGCTCGCTAGCACTGAAAGTTTACGAAGTCTAAAAGAGCGCTAAAAATAAGCTGCACGTACTTTACGTCCCAATGCAATGTATCTCAGTAGACAGGCTGTCCTGTACTGTTTATTTTCGAACCCAGATAGCTTCGAAGTCTAGATGTCGTTACCAATTGCCCTAAAAGTTGAATGGAACATAGATAAGGCGAACAATGGAGTGTCAAAGTTACTGAGCCCTCGTCGAGGTAAGAGTAAGTGCAGAGTGCATTTTACTTCACTTATGTTCCTGTTCAATGCATGTGTGAGTGGATTCTAAAGCCTCGTTTGCACCATGTTACAATATGAATCAGAGATACGAGAAATGTATGAGTATGAATACGAATTCATGTGTTATAAGCGGGTTTTAAGCGCAGCTTCGGCCCATTGACTTGTGCTTGGTGCTTGACCTAGACTTGCTAAAGCCGTGATAATATTAAAGTAGCATACAATAATAAAAAAGCACTATCCCGGCATAAATTACCCTTGAACAATCAACTGGTGCTATCTGGTGATTACCATGAAAATAAAAAAATTAACAAGACAGGAGAAGAAATCAGCGAATGGATCAATTACGAATCTCATTATGAACCCTTCAGATCATCTAAATGTACTTGAATTGAGCAAAAGTACCACCTCTTTGTAATTGTTGCCAATTCTGCCCCTATTCTGGCTACTATCACTAACACTGCCCTATCACCTGCACACAATTCTTTTCTCTACATGATGGTTCCTCTCAAAGTTCCCTGCTTATTGTAGCATTGGTGTCTTGACGAAGAGTGTATTGGGCATACAGTATCAATAAGGTTGTGAAACACTAACAACCGAAGTAGAGAGCATACAATTACTGGTTATTACAAAAAATCCGTGTTTTGGATAGAAAATGGGTTCTTGTGCCTCGAAACAGAAGGAATACCAGCCTATCCCACTTACGAACACCACAGGCAGATCCCGACTCGCTACCACTTCACAGCGATTGGGCACAAAGGACGAGACAGCAGAGGTCAAGCAAGGCATAGCTGGCGCTAGTGCTACGAAGAATGAACTTTCCGAGAAACCACAGCTGAATGGTAACGTTCTAGGCGGTTCCGAAGGGGAGAAAACTACAGACGATAAGAGAAACTTGTCTTCCAAAGAAGCCGCCAAAAGAGCAGCAGAAGAGAGGTACCAAAAGAACCAAGAAAAGCTCAAAGGAAGCAAGGACAAGTTGAAGACAATGTCGCAGCTTTCCAAGAGCGAGAAGGGTCTTGCATAGGAATAATGATGAAATATAACATTGTTACATTATACTACTTACTCTACAACATATATAGGAGACAACCAGATAGCTCAAGCGAAAGGAAACGAAAAGAGGTCGCATGTATCACCAAGATAAACAATATAGAGGAACTACTACATAGTAACACATGTTAACTAGTTGTAAGCTAACCATCACTGTAATACATCATTGACGCCTCTCACATTACTGGTTTGTTGCATATCTTGTATATGACACATGTACAGTATTGTACTAAAAAGAGTTGCCATCCTATTGTAAAACAGTAACTGACTACTCTCTTCTTTCCTCAAATATGTCTAAAGTAAAGGCAAAGTATACCAGTCGTTCAGGCTCCTTCTTCGCAGAGGAGAAACAGAAGCTTATCTCGTTATTGGAGGTACCGTTGTTGGAGTTAGTGCTCACACACCTTCCACATCATCAGATCACCACCGAGGCAGAAGATGATACCTGGGAAATAATAGCAATCAAATTGAACAACCAGCAGTTCGTAAGGACAATGGAAGAATCCGATCGGGAGAAGCACCTCGAGGAATTGCCGACTCTCAATGGATTGTTCGTCAAGGAAATATATAACGATCTCTACAAGAAGTTCACCAATGATTTATCATTTTATGTAAGTCACCCAGGCCAACCTCCGTACCAAGTAGACGATCATATATTGAAACGAAGATTTGACCTGAAGGCTAAGTTTTTACTTTTCGAATTGTACCGTTTACGAAGCCTTGGAGCAGAGACTCTTGCCAAAATCAGCAGAGAGAGGTACGAAGAGCAACAACGAAAGGCGTTTTTTGATAAGAAACCGAAACGGAGAAGTTTCAATGTAACTGACGGACAGTACATTACAATCGAAGATGTTGGTGTTAAGCCTAACGGTGAATTCGCTGAAAATGGTGAAGGTGATGATGACGAGGAAATCAGTACAAAGAAGTCACTTGAGGTACACAGAGCTGAACTGCTCGAGAAGCAATTAGAGGTGTTGAAGAAAGAGTTGGCTAAGCAAAAGAAGAGACACGAGCAGATTGCTAGAGAGAATGCTTCACTTTTAGAGTTGAACCATGAGTTGGTACTACAGCTCAAGGAATCAGGATCACAGAATGGAGTGGGAATGCCTTGATGACGAGGCGAAGTTCATGGGATAGGACATAATAGGGAAAAGCAGACGACACCGAGGATGTAGAAGTCTGCGTATTATCACGAACTGGAATATTTATAATTAGAATGAAATGTAAAATACATTGAAAAGTTAAAAGTCACAAGATAGGACTGTGCCACCTGGTAAATAAAAACAGTGACTCTTTTGGAATTGTTCAGGACTCCGTGTCAACTGACTATGATCAGTAGAGAGGGGTGACAAAGCTACGGAACAGGTAAAGCATCACAGAATCTTAAATAGTTCATACCTTATTGACGTAAAGCAATAAATGGAACTTCTATTAAATGCTATTACAGATATTGTTTTTAGATTGGATGTTAGACCTCACATGTAGTTTATTATTCGCTTATCTGTTCTCGCTTAGCATCCATTGCTATAGTTGAGGAGTGGAAGTATTCATAACCTGAAGTATTTAGCAATAGAAGCAACGGGCATAGTTGTTATAGGTTATAGGTTATAAGTTATAAGGGATAGTGATAGAATAAATAGGAATTCGTAGAAGGGATATAGATGAAAGGTTTCACTACCATTGATTCTCCACTAACTGTAGCAACACTATTACCTAGCTAACTGCGAAGTACTCCACTAAGCACAATAAAATATCCACTTTAAAGAACCAATTTCCCCCTTTTATCGCTTTTAATAAAACTTATATCTCCACTCAATATAACCTTCTCAGCAAGCACACTTCTCTCTCCTTATCAACTACCACCAGCACCAACAACACCACCACTACCACTACCTTAACACAAGCACTTCCTTTCCTTCACTGCTTAACTATGGCAATGTCAATACACCCATACCGCATTACAACAACAAAACTCAATATCTCCTGCACACATTGCTCCCTCCAAAATGTCAAAACTTACAGCCTTTAAAATAAGTAACAGCTGAATGATTTACAGCCACGGTTGTTTCTCTTTAACAGTGATAAGATTAACTAGTTGACGCGATGGATTCGAGCTCGAAAGTGCCTCTTTCTCACTCGTTGTGGTCGCCCCACGATACCGTGAAAGATGCCGCGGAATCGCTTGGAATTAACCTCCCTGAAGAGGCAGCCAAGAACCTAGCAATGGACGTCGAATACAGAATCCACGAGATCCTCGAAACCGCCATCAAATTCATGAGACACTCCAAGAGAAAGCTCTTGATGACAACAGACGTGAATAACGCGCTTAAGGTGCTTAACATAGAACCGCTCTATGGTTACGATAACTCACAACCGCTAGTATTCAAGGAAGCTCTAGTAGGCGCCGGTGGTCAAACACTTTATTATATAGACGACAACGAAATCGAATTCGAAAAGTTGATCAACCAAGAACTCCCTAAAGTGCCAAGACAGACCACTTTCACAGCTCACTGGTTGGCTATAGAAGGTGTACAACCCATGGTGCCTCAAAACCCACTTCCAGCAGAAATCAAGAGCTTACCTCCAATCATCAGAGGAGCTACCCTGTCAATGCTAGGAAACGATATACTTTCATTGGGCCAAAGTGGAGACAACAAAGACTCTACACAAGGCTCATCTGCTACCTCAAAGGATAAGAAAGCCACAGAAAAAGAATCCGAAGTCAAACCTTTGGTCAAACATGTCCTTTCTAAAGAACTCAAATTATATTTCGACAAGGTTGTCGAGGTGCTTATTTCAACAGATCCAGAGAAGGAGAATTTGCGGGATGCAGCATTGAATTCGTTGAAAAATGATCCTGGTTTGCACCAGCTAGTCCCATATTTCATTCAATTTGTTGCGGAGCAAATTACCAACCAGCTCAGAAACATCGAAATCCTTTCAACTATGCTAGAAGTTATCTCAGCACTTGTAGATAACAAAACCATCTTTTTGGATCCATACGTTCATGCCCTTATGCCGTGCATTTTAACATTGTTGTTGGCCAAGAGAATAGGACCAATAATAAAAGACACAACTTCAAAAGAATCACAAGACATATTAAGATCACAATTAGCAGTTAGAGAATTCGCAGCAATTCTTTTGGAGCACATCATCAAGGTATATGGATCATCGTATTCTACTCTTAGACCCAGAGTTACAAGGACGTTATTACGCGCATTATTAGATTCTTCCAAACCAGTAGGAACACATTATGGTGCCCTTTTAGGATTGAAGAATATGGGAAATGAAGTCGTAAAATTAGTCCTTGTTGGCAATTTGAAAGTTTGGTGCAACCTGGTGGTAGAAAACAGCGACAAATCAGATTACGAAAAGGACATTTTATTGTCTACTACCTTGGACATCTTGAGAAAGCTCAAGATTGCAGTGCCACAAGCCGAGAACCAAATGGAAGTTGATGATGAGGAAGGATTCTCAGAGGAGGTGAAGACTAAATTGAATGACTCTATTGGTGAAACGCTTGCCGAGATCGTGTTAGACCAGGATGATGCTAAGGACATTGTCAGAGGGCTCTTCTTCGGAGAGGCTGTGGTATAGTTTCCATACAAACTTACTACTACGGTGGATGTATTAAATACGTGTATAGTATTAATGTATCTTTATCTAAGTTCAGCTTAACGTTTTGAGATTCTCAAACTATGATTCCATTATCGTGAGTTCTTCTTCTGCTTGGCGTAAGTCCTTATCGTTTTAGTAATAGCTTTAGGAGAGAGAACCCCATCATCAGAATCCCCCGAGTAAGCTCCCTCTTCCATAATTGGATCGTTATTCGAAAAGACCATATTTCTAATCTCAGGCGACAGCTCAATAACCGACTCCTTGATATCACTTGTCAGCCTTTCAATTCGTTCCATTTGCATCGGGGAACCATCCCACCGAGTACTGTAAAAGGGAGAGTCATGAATTGATATTGGCTCTCCAGGTTTGGCTCTTCTGCGAGACTTGGAATTAGGATTACTGCCATCACCAGAAGCATCCTCTTTACCAGCAGGAGTTCTCTGTACGCTAATACCTGGAGATGTTATAGCTGCTGCAATCGCTGTATTCGAAAATGTAGATGGTGATTTCGAAATAGGACTGGACATTATTGAGTTTGGCTGATCAATAGTTAAAGAAGCGCTCAATAGTCTTTCAGATACAGACTTTTGTTTCTTCACCGTACTTGCTGGTATGATGTTCTCCTTCGAATTAGGGCGTACAAACTTATCCTCCGGTGTTTTGATTACTTCGCTCACGTCTATTACTCTTATTGAATTATGAGGTGTTGATTCAACTTGAGAGAGAGCTTGCCCTGAGTCAGGACCCACCGTAGAGATGCTTGGAGCACTGGATGTTACTTTTCTTGATTGAGGAGTTGCATCTATCTGTATTCCGCGGAGCAGAGAAATAGAAATAGATTTACTCTTCATTGGAGTAGCCAAAATCTGAGTTTGAGATTGCAGACGAGACTGAGCGACGTTCTTGCCCTTGACTTTTTTGGAGTTACCGAATATAAACGAGGGAACCTCGTGAGTGTTGGACTTGTCCGAAAGACTCTTCAGTCGTTTAGCAAGAAACCCATTTCCTGAATTAGTTGCCTCTGATATAGACTTTTGACTATTACTGACAGACATATCAACTAATCTCTTTTTAAAATTCTTGGAGGAGAGGTTAGAAGATGATCTCTTTAGCGAAAAAGCTGGCATGAGGTCATAATCTTCAGACAATCCAGAAGTAGAAGCTTTGTCTAATTTAGGTACTTTACGGGTTAAGACCACTTTATTATATTTAGATCTCCTTTTCATTCCAGCTTGTTCTTGCGTATCGTTGGCCATGTTGTCAGAAGGTGTGGTCGATCCTTCTTCTGGAGGGGAATGTCCTCGACTGGTCAACTTCTTTTCAGCTTTATTCTTGACAATTTTGAGGTTCAGGTCTTTCACTTTATCCACAACATACTTGACTATCTCAGGCAATTTCTTATTGAAGTATGGAACTAGCACATAAGCAAGAAATGACATCGAACTATCGTTTTTCTGGTTCTGAGCTCTTCCAAGTAACATATCCCATAATCCCATTCTGTCAACTATAGAATTAAGGTTCTTATACAATGTGAATTGATCTACAACTGCAACATCAGGTTTGCTGTCCCTTTGGGCGTCTGATACATTAACTCCCATTCCCAAGAACGTAGGGACAATTTTCTTTTTTGCCTTAGAATTCTTCTTCCGAACAAGAGACGATTTTGCTTCTTTATTTTTCTTTTCTTCTTCCTTCTTTTGTTTCTTAGCATTCTTGGTCAAAAAGCTGCTTTCATATATCTCCCAAGCAAGTAGCATCTCGAAAAGAATAATAGTCTGTAATTGAGATTCTCTCATTTTTAGTTCAAGTACTAATCGCTGCAAGGCTCTCTCGTTGGAATCGTCAGCTGCATTCTTCTTTGGTTCTGTTGTCTCTGAATTCTCTTTATCCAGTTGTGCGTTTGTATTGTTCTCACCAGCTAGTATTCCATTTACTAGACTTCTGTGTTTATCCAAAAAATCACTTTGGTTTTCTATTTCATAAGGGTTTGTTATTATGGTTTTGGCATCATTGCCGTGTATCATCTTCAAAAGACCAAATCTACCTTGATGTCGTATATCCAATTGGGCTATTGGCAAGAAGAGTTTCTCCAATATTGAAATGACAGTTCCATTGTCATTTCCACACAAATTCCTGAACCTTGTAAGTGCTGTCTTTGGAAAGTAGTTCAATGGAGTATTAAGTGAATAGAGGGTTGAATAGTATCTTGAATGAAGGAAGTCAGCAGGGTCCTCCAAATTTGAGGGTGAGTTTATTATATTTGTCAGCGACTTCGATAGCACTAAATTATCAGAGTTGCTCAGTGGTGGTTCCATACTAAAGCTTGCCATCATATCCTCGATCTCAATAACATGTTCACGTCTTGGTTCATCACTATCCTCCGTGATATTGGCCTTATTGTGAGAATTCTTGATCAAGTCTTCTATTGAATATACCTTCGTCGGTATAATTCCATTATAGTCTATTTTTACATTTTTATACCCCATTCCATGAGGTAGCCGTATTATACCGTAGTTTTCGTCCTTTATGTTGAAAATAATCCCCATTTGGTGGTCTTTATCGGTTACTCTTTGCTGAATCTTAACAAAGAAATATACCGAGATAAATGGTAGCAAAATAGAGTGAATTTCGGAACTTAATTTGAGAACGGCTTTGCTGAGCTCCCCAGAACATTCCTCGTCACCTTCAGCTCCTTTGTCTAGAACAGAACTAGCAAAGAACGGTATTTGCAACGCTTCGTATGAAATTGCATTTATCGTTTGCAATAAGGTGATCACCAATGGGTATGAATCCTGCGATTGTTGGACTTCAAATGTCAATGGAAGCTCCAAAGTTGCAGGAGGTACTATATATGTACTCTCCTTGTCCTCTACAGACATTCTCAGCTATTCAGATACTACAAAATGTATCATTGGTAAAAGATATATAAAAGTGAATTCTTAAGTATGTAGAAAACCTGATTTCCATATTGGGAGACGTGAGTTCCGGGGATGGAGAGGAAGAATTACGGGCAAATGAACAATAGTAGAGATAATGGGTTAATACCATTCAGGGTTATTGACGATAAGGCTTTATTAATTCAGAAAACACCATCAGACTGGTTGAATAGGGTTGTAGAGCTTTAATATTGTTACATATCGTATATAATATCCCTAATTCTGAAAAGTACTAGATCCTACTATCTCTTCACTTCTTGTCTGTTGCACTACAAAGTGACATATTATCGCGGCCGGATTTCAAAGAACTATAAACGCGTCGTGATGCCCGGAACATGTCTAAAGAACAATATAAGATAGTCAGCTTGTGTTACGATTTGTAAACTATAGCTTTGAGTTTTGCCAAATTGTCTCGAGAGTACGTAAGAGATAAACTGTTCAAAGTCCAATACACATTAATAACACTTCTATTTATCTTATGAGTTGTAGGGCTCTAGTTAGAAATATAGCTATGCTCTCTATAGAATGGTATAAAACTAAAATCTCGTTTCTTCTTTTGTTTTTATGTGTCCACACTCAGATTTGCAACCATTCGTCTTCGACTATGTCTGTGATAGTTGGTCTCTCGGATACTTCTCGCACAAGAATCTTGTTGATAAGATTTAAGGAAGACTTGCTGATCACATAAGGAACTCTCAAGTCGCCCTCCATAATCTCATCCACATTGTAGAAAGGATTTTCTTTATACAACATTGTATATAATAGAATACCCAAAGCCCAGATATCTTGTGGTTTTCCCTCATACTTTTCACCACGGAGTACCTCAGGCGAGGCATAATCGATCGTTCCCACAAAGACATCGAATGGTCCCAGTCTTGTATATCCTGCACTGCCGAAATCAATGAGCTTAATGACACCGTTTTCATCGACAATGACATTTTCATCTTTGATGTCTCTGTGAACGATTCCATGTTTATGAAGATGGTAAATGGAAGAGACAACCTGTTTGAATATGAACTGACATTCTAATTCCGTTAAATCCTTTTTGACTTCAATAAAATCGAAAAGATCAATTGCAGGAGGATCTCCGAATATAGGAGTCTCAAGGTAGTAGTATTTCTGGTCTTCAAAATAATCAACAATCCTCATGATATTAGGATGAGGCTCCGAATTAAGGAACGCCATAATCTGGATCTCAGATGGGATTGTTCCTAGCTTGCGGTCTCTTACCCAGGTGTCGACCAAAATACGCTCCTTATCTATACACTTGATAATAATCTTGTATACGGAGTCCTCAACATGCTGTGCCAATACTACTTTACCATAAGCTCCCTCTCCCATGTCCTTCAAAACTTTGAATTCAGCGAACTTTTTAGTTCTCCTCTTACTTCCAACTTCCTTGGGCCAAAATTGTGAGGTCTGCATCTTCTCCTCAAGCATACTCTGCTCAATTGCCAAAATCTCTTCTTCAGAAAATGTTCTGTAAGTCTTATCGACAGCATCCATTTGAATGTCACCCTCAGCAAGAGGATCTACACCAGAGACAGAAGTAGCTTGCGTATCCTGAGATCCTTCTGAAAGAGGAACACGACTGCTTGCTGTAAAAGTACTGCCGTCCGAAACAACTCTCGAATCCAAAGTTCTCACAGGAAGACCAAGGTTCAGATTAAGTCTCTCCCCAGACATCAGCTTATCAAGTGAGTTGTTCATATATCTTACAGGGATACCGAAAGAACCATTCTTGGGTTTTCTCGTGCTATTCTGGCGAGCAATGTCAGACCGATTTGGTGTGAACTCGAGGAAATCGGACTCTTTCTCAGCAAATAGTTTGAGTTGGGAAGGTAAGTTGACATCTGAATTATTACGCACGGTACCTACTCTCTGATGTCTAGTACTCTTGACAGGATGATCTATAGGCTTCGCGTCGAAAGCCAGTATCTTCACGTGCAGCTTCGTTCCTTGCTTAGTGTCAGACATAGACGTCAACGAAACGGCGGACCTATCACCTGATGATAATGAAAGCGATGACGTGCTACTACTCAAACGATCTAATTCTTTCGAAATGTTCCGCTTTGTAGCTGAACGGGAATATGTAACCCATACAACCAATGCATCATACGTCGAAGCCCTGACCTGGACATCGACGTAAATTGTCTTTCCATCTCTGTGTAAACCCTCTATACCTCTCGAATTAAAAAAGAGTTCCTCAGCATCTTGGAGGGGCTGATCCTGGTGCTTCAAAACAGCCTCGTATTTTCTAAAAAAGTGCTCTGGAAGTACGAGTCCCGGTGTAAGTTTCATTGCATCACAGTTCTCTGAAAGTCCAGTGCTCAATATTCTAGTGAAGTTAGGAATAATCTTATCAATAGACTGACCATTGAGAGCCTCAGAAGACCGGCCAAACATATTTCTTGCTATTGCGTTATTACAGGATAGTATATGGTAGTTATCGGTACTGATGACGAAGATACCAGCTATGTATGGCATCGAATGAACTTTCAATTTGATTTCGTACCGATCCAGATTGATTTCAAGAGGGTTTGACGTGACCGCACAAGGTATATTTTCGTTCTCTTTGAATTGAAGGGTATAGTAACGAGTTCGATTGATGAATGCACTGTCAGAAACATCCTGCGAGTCAAAGTAAGAAGGATCGATATCATCATCATCACACTCTACTTGCATTGGGCTAGTGTCTGTGGTATAAGAGGACGATAAAGAGTCCGATTGAGAAGAGACACCATGTTTTAACTCGAAATCAAGTGATTCGGAGATGTCACTTAAACGTTCGAATATCAGCGTGTCGAATCGGTCTATGAGCTTACCAGCAATCTCGTTGATAGAGTCAATATTGTAGGAAGTAGAATTAGGAGTGGTTGGAGTGATTGGAGTATAAGTATTACTTCCTTTTCTACCGCCGTTGTCAATTCCATCAGTAATCTCAGTATCATTTTGTTTTCCAGAAATGATGGGAGTCATAGGAGAATCCTTTGCTCCATCTACATCGAGTTTACTATGGGAGACGCTGTCCGGAGTAGCAGACACAGAAGTAAAATCATCCTTTTTCTTCAGAATCACAACGTCAAACGCATCACATGGGATTTGGTCGAACATGCAAATAATCAAATCTCCCTTACGTTTAGCCCACATAGATGTCCATGCGTAATTTTGATCTCCGGGACGAGCTATAGCGACTATCTCACCTGCAAACAAGATATCATTATTCTTCTTCCCTTTGGAGTTTCGTCTGTTCAGTCTCATCATAAGATCAAGGTTGCTCGAAATGTAGTTATTCAAACGACCCATCACCAAATCTCTAAACTGTGGTGCAATGAGGTCCATCAAAGTGAGCGCACGTATCATGTTCTTCAGGACTCCAAACATAAGACATGCAAGATCGTTGGCAGCTTTAACTGACCAAGGATTATCTACTTCCACGGTGAAGACCGATTGTGGCAATGCGTGCTTTGTAGCAGGCATCGCGTGGAAAGGACGGTTGCTATTGTTGTTGGAGAAAGAAGAAGTCATTGTAGAGCTATAGCTAGATGGGTTGGTGCTGTTGATTGAACTAGGAGTAGTAGTGTAGTTGCTATTCAATAAATTCAAAGCTGTCGTGGACGGTCTGACAGGGATATTAGTAGCCAACGAACCAGTTCCATCGCTTTGAAGCAAGGAAGATGTCATTGCAGAGTTCTCAACAAAAGGAGTAGCCAAAGCGTATAAAAGCTTATTCTTCACAAATTCGTATCTGATGTGGTGGTTTTCGTTTAAAATGTCATTGCCCTTATCATTGGTCAGGAGTGATAAATCGTGAAGTGTAGATGCTATCTCAGAATTACTTTGAGCAAGTGAGTCTAGATCGTTTTCAAGTAATGTTATGATATCCTTCAAGTCATCTCTAAGTATGTTATCATTAGAAAATGCTGCAGAACTCGATACTACACGAGTAACTCCACTCATGCCTGCTTTAGATGGAGCGAGGGAATCTTCATCCTCTTCTAAAAACTCACTGGTTATAGGCATGCTGTCAGAACGTTTTATTGGTGGCCTGAAGAAAGCAGAGAGTGCGGCTGACGATGCATTAGGTTCCACTTTATAGTTAGCATTATTGTTACCAGTTTCTGGTAATGCATTGGTGCCATTGGTGGTGTTATTAAGGTTATTAGGCTGTTGGTTATTACTTTGATTGGAGTTGATGCTGTTTATACTGTTTTTGCTGCTAACGGATTTAATGCTGGTGTTATTGTAAACGTTGTCTGCGCTATTATTACTATGAGCATGGGGATATATGTTGTGTCCTAAAGTCGGTGGTTGAAGTAAGCTTGCCTTGGCCGCGTTATTTACACTCAGATTTGACAAATTACTGAGAGCATATAGTGGAGCATTGTCCAAATTAGGGCTTCGAGGATAGCTACCGGACACATTTCTCGAGTCATTACGGTTTCCACTGACCATTCTATTGCCATCGCCAAGACTTCCACCTCCCAAGAAATGCAGTTTGATCAAGTCCGGTCGGTCCTTTAAGATTTCCAATGATCTTTTGAGAACATTCAATCTTAAGGCAAGCGAATTAGGTGATAGATGGGCATATGAATAAGCATGTGATGACTCGATGGGAAATGTAAGAATATCCTCCATGTCTTTGAAGTCCGAGGCCCTTGACGGAGTCGATGCGGTGGATGAGAATAATGCTGGTGATGTTGTTGCATGTGTTGTAGTGTGGGAAACTGCTGTGAAATCGATTGGGGCATTAGGATTAGCAGTATTGACTGGAGGTCTTCTTGAATTCCTGAGTTGGTTTGTGATTGGAATTGCAGTTTTGGATAGTGATTGGTTTAACGGTGGTCGTCCCATGTGAGATGCTACTGTTGTGATGGTGGAAGGGGCATGAGATGATATTGAGGAGTTCACGGAGTTGACTGTATTGGCTGATACCCCTCCTCCTTTGGCGAGATTTGCGTTATGATGAATGTTATGAGTGTGATGATATGGTTTTATTGATGTATCTTCCATTTCGACGTCGCCATCGTCTTCGTAGAGAAAGAACAGCGGTTTCGGTGCCGGTGACCCCGACGTAGGGTGGTTTTCAGCCGTTTTGACCATTACGGGTTAATGTTGTGTAGTGTTCCGATGGGTTCTAGATGTTCTGGTTACTGGAGCAAGTAGCTGGGATCTGGGACTGTTGGACTGAGTAGTTCCAGCCTATTTTTAGAGGACAAAAGGGGTGTTTGGAGGGTAATTCCTGGTGTCAATGGGGTTGTTGTGCTGGCTGTAAAACACCGTGAGAGAGAAGATGGAGGTGGTGCGATAGTGGAGTTTCTATGGGTATTTTGGTGTTATCGATTCTCCCGGAGCGATATGTAGTGGACGAAAGACCTGTTGATGCTGTAATGCTTTCCTCCGACTGAAAAAGAACGGTGTTGATGCCTATCTGTGCTAGCCGTCAGAACAACAACAGTGTGTGATTCGGACTGACACCGTAAAAATGGTTTTGGTAGCGGAAAAAAGAACAATCCGAATTACAGCGGCAGTAAAGTAGTGTATAGGGAGAGATGGGAGGACAAGGGAGAAGATGGCGGTGGATGGTGGTGGAGTTTGTGGTGAGATGGCGAGGGTGCGGCGGTGCGGCGGTGCGGCGGTGCAGCAGGGTGATGTCATGGGGGTTGGGAGGGTGATGGGGTGGGAGAGACATAATAGGGTGTGTGGGTGTGAGGGAGGGTGTGAGGGTGGTGAGGGAGAAATATCATAGGGAGAGAGATGATAGGGAGAGAAATGATAGGGAGAGAGATGTTAGTGTTAGAGTAATTGAAAGGAAGAATTGATTATGGGTGATTATAGGTGAGGATAAAGTATTATTCACCCTTTGAATGTTGATCTAGGTGAAAATCTGGATGTTTTGGTATACTTTCGGGTTCTGTTGGTGGGATATTGATGGAGATGACTGGGACTTTCATGTTCATATTGTCTAATAATTATACAGTAAATAAGGGACAATAGGTATTGCTGCGATGGTGGTGAGGGTTTCAGTTCTCTGTCGTGAGGGTGAAGAGGAGTACCTTTTTTCGGCGTAATTTCGATGCTGGCTACAGTGGTGGGCGTACCATTACAGTCGATGCATTCAGGGCAATCTCCTGTATCGTCACGAGGGTACTGGCGAAGAAATTTCCCATTTGGCGACAGATGATGCTTTAGGGACGAGGTTTAGCCACTCGCTAGCGGTGTTTTAGTGAGCGTAATAATGGGATGTTTTTTTCCCTCGGGCCGTTAGTGGTGAGGTGTTCAATAGGGTATATGGTAGTATAGCACGATGTTAAGAGAGATGTTATAATGTGGTTCGGGTTGGTTGGCTGGGGAGGAATGTAGAATTAAAGAATTTAAGAATTAAGTGAGGAAGGTCCCTGGAATCAGACCAAAAATCGTTCGATCTTTGTTTGATAGCTCGATTTTCCACGGGGGTTTCTTCCGTTTATTAGAGCGGAGCTGTATGTTAGTAGTACTGGCTCAGTTAGTCTACAACATATGGTGAATCCTTAAACCAGTATAGTTATAGAGACGGCATTTTAAATCCCTCGTGAAAGGTTACAATCCAAGCCTGGCTGTAATGGAATTGATCTTTTCTATCGATAGGGACCCTTAATTACCCTACATAAGTTATCGGACCCTTCCCACCGACCATCTTTTAGGCCGCAAAATCTCTGTTCGCATTGACATCATAGAATATGACATTTTATACGACCATAGATGTCATGTTATTTCTGATACTGGAGATGCTAACTTAGACGAAGAGGGGAGTGGCCAATGTGGATATTATAGAGACCTTTAGAAGTATTTTCGATGATTTCGAGATTATGGTATTGTTAATTATATATATTTATGTTTATCTCTAGATATATATATATGTACATATACATTTCCTGTTGCTCACATTTTGCAGTCATCTTTACTATTTTGCACCCACTATCTTATAATCATATTCACACAATCATCCCGTATCCTTTGGTTATCAGAAGAGAAATATCAAACAGGCTGCAGCTGCTTATGCGATCTACAGAATCGTCTATTCGAGCCTCTTTCGTCTATTTTATTATTTGTCAACGTTCTCTAGCGAGATCTGGCACATTTCCCTCTCGTAGATCTACGCTGTTACCCATCTCGTCTCTTATCGTGCTGGTAACATCGATCTCGGCTATTCTGAACTCTCGTCATATTTTACTTTCTCATTAGTGTAATTTGTCGTCTCTAATGCATTAATAAATATTTGAATATCTATATATATAGTACAGATCCCTACCATCTCCTTGTCTAATTGCTAAACGTTCTGACCCAGATATCTGTGTCTTCATGGCCCCTCCATAACCTACTTATGGTTATGCCCAAGCCGTATTTCTTCTTTTCTATTTCGTCTTGCTTTGTCTTCAACTTTTCGATGGCTTTGGTAATCTTGGTCCTCGTGGCATAGTCGACTTCGACGTTATATGGTGGCAACAAGTTAGTTAAGAACTCGATTTCTTTCTGGATTTTCACCACTCTGTTTTCATATTGGTCATATTTGCGTTGTGCCTTGTTCAACTTGGCAAGGTCCTTTGCTCCCTGGTCTTCTTCTACCGTCACAGCTTTCACTATCTTGGTTTTGGTAGTATAGTTGGTTGATGAGCTGTGTGAATTGGGGTCTTGGGTGATTGGAGACTTGGGTGTGGCCACCGTAGCCGCAGGCTCGTCCCGAGAGATTTTCCTCACTGTGAATCTTACGGGTTTTATACCGCTGCTCTTCGGGAGTGGAAGCGATGGCGATGATGCTGGAGCAGCAATGTTTGTATTGTTGTTTGCCGCTTTGGTGGATGGTTCGGTCTCCGTGTCTGTGTTTTCGTTAGACTTTTCTTTGATGGCATCGGGTTTTGCGGTGTCCTTTTCTTGCGTCTTGGGTTCGGATAAGCTGTCTATGAGCTTGTGTGTGGAACTATCGCTGTTCATGGAAGAAATCGACGATAACAGGGGAGAAGCCTGACTGGCATCTATGGAAGCATCTTGGGGTGCAAGTTTGTCCTCCGTGGGGGAGATTGGGGGCGTTGGAACCAGGGTATCAGGCATTTTGGCGGTGTTTGTTTCGAATCTTTATCTCGACAGTAACCAACAGCAATGGACAGATGACGACAGCTAAAACCGCTTTATACGCTAATCGGAGTTTACAGCCAAACAGTCAATAAACAATGGCAAAGAAACGGGTTTTCGTTGGGAAAATATGAACTCACAACAATAGCTCTCACCTCAGTTCGAAGATTCTACGTCTATATATCCTACAGTATACAATATACACTGGAAGTATGTACAAGCGCCGTTACTGTTATCTGTTATCGGGGTTGTCTGTTACTGGTAATACCCTTCTATTTATATTTACTGTGTTTTGATTACGCGTCATCCGAAAAAATAGATTTCCGTGGGGTTACCCGGCCCGGAGCTCCAGGGAGGCCGGCTGCAGGAGCGGGATTAGGGGCAGATCTCTGGCCAGAGAAGTAGGCGGTGGTGGAGAGGATAGAGAGGGAAGATGAAACGGAACTGGTATGAGATGGGACGTTTTGGGCGAAAACGAGGTGCGATGGTGTGGGGGGAGGAAGATGGGAGGATGAGGTGAAATTTGGTGAAGTGGCTGGTGGTGGAAGTGAGTGAGTGAGTGAGTGAGTGGGTGCTAGTTATGGTAGTAGTACAGCATTGGGATTATTTATTATTGTTATTATTGTAATTATTATACTTATTATTGTAGTTATTGTCGATTTGTTGGTGTATTCGATGAATTACTATTACTTTTATTGGAATGGGTAGATCGCTAGTTTTATCCGGGTATTGGGTCTTTCGATAACTAATTTTGGGCCCTAGCCATCGTGTGAAGTGGGTTTTAATTTCCTTTTCTTAGCGTGAAATTATAGCTTATATTAGCGAGAATTTGTGCGTGAAGGACGTTTGTTTGGTTGCAGTTCACAGTTCAATGGAAGTTCAAGGCTATAGACAATAGTTTGGCCCTGATTTAATAACCAGCTCAATTGAACTCCTATCAAGTGACTAGTCACTTCCTTCGCCTGCTGGTTGCTGGCCCCTATCTAGCACAGGGGCGATCCGTTAATGATAATGGGCAACAACCGACATCCCGAAATTTCCTTATCTGGTTATATTTCGCATCCAATTCGGTTTAGAAGACTTTAAACCAGAAGCCATGAGTTTAGTCCGCCTGAAGCCGTATTGAGTCTTGTTTTGGATTGTTTGGTGCTGGAATGTGTTCCTGAGTGTAGATTGTCATTCTGGAAGCTTGTCATTTTGAGTTGTAGTCGGTTTGATAGATATTGATGAAGAAATGGTAGCACTGGTATAGTTGGGAAAATGAGTTTATTATTGATGCATGGATGTTTGGTATATGTAGGATGACATTAACGTCGCTATAAGCTTTTCTTGTACTATTCTGCATCGAAATATACCTTCTAAGAGTAGGATAGCATCTCACGATGTCCGTCTTCATTTCGAAATCTATGAATTGACAAGGGGATACAATACGGTTTTTGGTGGCCCATTCGAGTATTCACTTACAATGGAATACGACATACAAATCATATAATGTCGTAATACTAAGAAGTGAAGAAGTTGATGAAAGAATAGTATCACTCTATTCCAGATTTTATTTAAATTTTTATGTAGAGAGTTAAATGGATAGCTTCCAATTACATCCAAAATATCACTAATTTCACCCACTTCTACGAATCCTACACCAATATAGCAAAACTTCAAGCATATATCATATGGAACCCTCTCCCACGACATTGCCTTAAATTGCGACATTTTCACTACTATGAATTTGATGGTGTTATAAATTTTGCAATTACTTTCTTTCTTTACTTTCAACCGTTAAGAACAAGTTGTTTTCAATGGGTGAAGTAGTAAATCTCTCGCTATCACAGTTCTCGAACCATGTGCTGACACATCTCTTTAATAACCAAGAATCGCATATACCGTATAAGAGAAATGCCACTGTGAATTATAGAAATAACGTATTTCTAAGCACCAGTAGCTCTGGTGGTCATACTAACTATGCCCCAAGAGCACTAATTTACGATTTGAGAGACGGTCTAGGCTCACTAAACAAATACGAATATCATGAGGCTCCTTCAAACTTTGACCACATACCCTCTGGCCAGAGAGTTAATCTAGAACGAATAGTTCCTAAGAACCAATATCAAATAAATCTTGACAAAGGAGTAAATCAATCTGGTCAAGATGATATTTTAACGACCGCTAATACTCAATACTGGACCGATTATAATAAGTTGATTTACAACTCGAAGTCTTTAAATACTTTGACTAATTTCAAACACCAACAAAACGGATATGGAGTACACCAAAACTTTGAAAATCTCAGATTCAATACTTTCAACGTAGGCCAACAAGAGTTTTCTGATAACACCGATGGCATTGACACAACCTTGGATTCGTTTCGGTATTTCCTCGAGAAATGTGACTTACTCCAAGGATTGAACTTGGTTACTGAAATGGACAGTGCTTGGGCTGGATATACGAATCAGTTGATGACCGAACTTATCGATGAGTACTTCAGTGCTGGCATAAATAATAGCAAGCATAGCATATGGCTCTATGGATTATATGGAACTCAGAATGGTGGAAAGAGTAACTTGGAGCAAGTTGTTTCTCGTATCAAAAGCACAATTGAGTTGTCCAAGAATTCTACTTTGCTATTGCCTATCAATACTCGACCCTCCAATTTGGATTTATTCACTAGTGAATACGATAGTAATAGCGCTTGGCAATCAAGCAGTATAAGTTCAATGCTTATTAATTCAATCTGGGGCCTCAACAACCAGGTGGATGGGACCTATTCTATGAGCGAGATTGAAGATAATGTGCTTAGAGGGAATCATCAAAGAAAAATAGTCAACGAAGTAAGGTTGAACAGAATAAAGCCGAAAGCAAAGGAAGCTACTTCAGTCTACGGTATGACTTCCGATGTGGATATTAACGCATATTATGCCAATCCAGAGAGTCTTTCATTGGGTAAAAAGGTGACAGAAGACAGTACTGAATTTGTGGATCTCAGTCTACCATCTTCGATCCCCAACGATAAAGCATTCAGGTCTGCTAAAAGAACTCAGTACTTTGTCAAAGACTATATAATCCCCAAAGATGGTTCTGATGAATTGGAAGAAACTCTTAATAAGAGAGATGAAGGCACACCAAAGAACGTATATAAGAACCGTGATATTACAGATGTAATGAGAGGAGAGACATTCCCAAAGAGAATTCTTCGTGAACAGGAAACTTTTAACTTCTATACTGAGTTCAATGTGAATACTAAATTCAGGGCAGAGTTGAGTTCATACAAGTCATTACTATTGAATATCAAGCCTAATCATGTCAAATTGATGGATATAATGGAGGACAGGGCAGAATTGGTGGAAGACATTAGTACATTGATAGAAGAGTATACAATTGGAACCGAGTTCAGTGACGAACTGGATGATGATGATTATTAGGGAAAGGATATATTATACCGAGGCAAGTTCTCTCTGTAGTAAACGAAAGTTGAAAGGATTCTACAATATATGATATTCCCTTAATATATTCACATGTCTGTCCATTTAAACATAGATCTTAGGTCATAGACTAACTAGTATAAACAATATAAATAACTCGATTAACCGACGGTCTTCTCAACCAAGAAGATTCCGTGGTCGTCCTTCAAGGTCTTCATGATAGGATCGTTGATCTTAGAGCTCATTGGAGCCAACAAACCTCTGGTACTCAAAGTACCGTCTAAGATCTGTTGGGTAGCAACGGCACATGGGACACCGACCAACTTGGCCATAGAAGAGTATCCACCTGGAACACCGTAGTCGACTAAAGTAGAGGTTCTGATCTCCTTCTTACCATCAGCCCATTCGATACCGAATTTGTGTTGCAAGACAACCAAGTCTCTTTCACCTTCTTCGTATTGCATCAACTCTTCCAAGGTAGCACACAAAGTGTCCAATGGGTTACCTCTTGGGGTAGTCTTGGTCTCAGAGAACAATCCTAACCATTTCAATCCAGAAATGATACGCTTCTCGTCATCCTCAGACTTGAACTTGGTCAAAGATTGGATCTTGGCGACGATATCGGATTCGTTGCTGGAAGAAGCACCGATCAACTTGGCAGTAGCTTCTTTCCAAGCAATTGGCTTGGAGAAAGTTTCAGACTCTTGGTCCTTCAAGAATCCAATGTCAACCAAGACCTTGATGAACTCAGGGAAACCTTGGAATCTCAAAGTACCTCTGACGACGGTCTCGGCCTCTGGAATGTTGTAGAGCTCCTTGTAGGTGGTGGAGTCTCTGTTGGGGTAAGCAACGAAAGCGAAACCTGGGTAGATGAAGTATGGTTGAGCAGTGGCCATCAAGTCCTCGGACTTGACGTTAACGACTTCGCCGTCCTTCCAGTAACTGGCAGCGTTTCTGAGGGCCAAAAGGACACCTCTAGAAGACCAGGAGAACTTGTAACCCAATGGGTTGTCGGAGTTCTCTGGGGCTGGTAAACCACCACAGTAAGAGAGGAAAGACTTGATCTTACCACCTTCAGCGTGGACCTCTTCGATGGTCTTGACGGCGTACAAGTGGTCGATACCTGGGTCCAAACCGATTTCGTTCATAACAGTGATGCCAGCATCGACGATTTGTTGTTCTAAGGCCTTCAATTGAGGGTTAATGTAAGAAGTAGTAACGACATGCTTCTTGTTCTTGATAGCAGACTTGACCACGTTAACATGGAAAGTGTATGGAATCAACGAGATGACCAAGTCAACCTTGGCGACCTCCTTGTCGAGAGCAGCTTCGTCAGTGACATCGAGGGAGATGGCAGAAGCGACCGAGCCGGCCAATTCCTTGGCCTTGGACAAGGTTCTGCAAGCAACGGTGACTTCAACACCTGGGGTCTTAGACAAGATATCGACAGTAGGCTTGGCTACGAAACCAGAGCCGAGTAAGAGAACTCTTTGGGTCATGATTGAAATTTTCGGAATCAAAGTTGGCTAACACGAAGAAGAGTGATTTCTATGCACAAATCAACAACAATTGCTATCGAATAATGAAACAACTCTACTTCTATATACCTTTATATGTCATAGAAACAGCCTTTCTCCACTGAAAAATTTCACTAGCCGATAACCTGTATACTGTCGCCCGATCGGGCAATTCAATCGGCAGCGATGGGCCGATTTGGGGAATTTAAGCGGATGTTAGGAGAGAGATAGAGATGTGTAGTATTGAGGTATGGGTGTTTTGTATTTATGTATGGATAGCGTTGGCGGTTGGTGATTTGTGGTTACCCGATTTGGCAAGATGGTGCAATCTGAGTCATGTGGTGATATGTCATGTGGTTATGGTCATGTGGTTATGGTCATGTGATAAGAATGGTAGTGAATTAAGTAATATGGGGATGTACAATGGTTGATAGATGAGTCAAAGAGGGAGAGGAAGAGGGTGGAAGCTGCCATTCCAGTTGGGGCTAGTGGTTCGAATTAATCCAGGAAAAATCAAGCCAGAAAACGCAAAGGAGTTTTGACTGGATTTTGATTAGGTTTTTTTTTGGTTTCTTCCTTGACCTTTTTTGTTCTGAGTGGATATCGTTAATAGTCGGTTCTCCAAAAAAGGGTTAAATATTACAAGACTCCATTTGGACAATCCAGCAGAAGCATGAGAATTGAGATCTTTTCCCTGGTTATTGAATACGGTGTATTCTCGCAAAAAAATCACAACCATCTCTCTTGCTGTTGCTTGAAGTGGTCAATAAGTCCATTTGTGGAGTAAGCTAATTTTAGGAACGATTACGATAATAATGGGTGCGAAATTCTTGGTATTCACTGTGTAGGATATTATGGCAGTTTTAGTTCTTTAGTCACGCCGTGCTGTTTGGCTAGACTACGAAGGAGGAGTTATCCATGTGTTTTCTAAGAGTACGCCTTAGAGAACAGGAGAGCTCGCCGCTCCTGTAGAGCATGGGTTGTGTGATTGGGAAGAAGGGCATGAAGATGAGACACTAAGAGGTTGGTTCTACTTACCATAGCACACTTTAACCAAGGATAGTAAGCTGAAAATCTCGAATTACCCTCAGGGTTAGTCCAGCTAATGGAAAGTTAATGGTTATGGTTCGCTTTCATGTTTACCTTCTCTGTTGTTTCAAGTATTATAAATAGCCAAATTAGGTTGCAACCAACTGTCGCCTTTGGTGACCCGAAATTATATTTCCTGCTTATGCAACTTTTAAGGTAAGGCGTTTCTGGGAATTCTCGTGGGACTCCTTCACTTCTTGCTTTAGATTAGATACTTATGGATCTCTTGGGTCCGTAGGGAAGAAGTTTATTTTCGTGCTGGTATTAAAGGTACAAGATGAAGAAAAGTAACCTGCGTCCTGGAAATCGTAAAATCCGGGCTTACAACACATTTATTGCATGGCCCTACAGGAAGTTACTGGAGGGGGCGACTACGTGGTGATTGTCGTTAAATAGTTGTAAAATATCGCATGCCTTTATATTATTTCGGTATCACAAGTTTTAAAAGCCGTAAAAAGTTAAATGTTTTATTGAATGAGGAGAGCTTTTTTATGTCGGAGGCCCTTTACTTCATAATTCATTGTGTAATTGCTTTTCATCACTAGTTATCCAATTTCAGGTAAGGCAGTGATCTAAAAATAATACCTTATTCGTTGTGAGAGATAAGACCATTTTTGGTACTACTGCTGCTCTTGTGGGTGGTTGAGACTGGGTTTTATTCGAGGTGGTATACAAAATTGTAGCGTATAGGCACCGATAGCTCTAATTCGTTTTACAATATTACAAAATTTTAAAAAAATAAACCATTTATGTTAATAAGAATTATGAAAGGGAATATCACTAGAAGATTACAATAAGACCACAAATATAGAGAAGACTAAAAGAGCACTGCCTTGGAAGTATCTTAAAGAAACTGCAGATCCTTCTAATTCATTCTCTGCGACAGATGGTGGGGTATTTGGTTTAGTAGGTTGATTTGGAGTATTTGGTTGATTTGGTTTAACTGGTTCGTTTGGTTTAACTGGTTCGTTTGGTTTAACTGGTTCGTTTGGTTTCACTGGTTCGTTTGGTTTCACTGGTGACGGTTTAACAGGTTCATCTGGTTTGACTGGCGATGGCTTGACTGGTTCGTCCGGTTTAACTGGAGATGGTTTTACTGGTTCTGGATTTGGTTTATCACAATTATCTCCCAAAACTGTAGTGTAGGTATATGGTATAACTGAAGGGATGGATGAACATCCCTTGCTGTCTGTTGTGCATATGCTTGTCGTGATAGTTGTTGGGTCAATAGCCTTGAAATAAAGTGCTCCACTTATTGAAATTGTAGTTACGTATGTCGTCTCAGAACAGTGCAATTCAGTAGCTTCATCACAAGCCAAAACATAAGTAGTAGTACTAGTCGTCACTACTGATGTGGTGCACCCTTCTCCGGGTACATTATCTGGTGTGCAATTTTCACCACCTACATCAGTTGTTATTATAAGAGTTTCAGTAAATGTAGCAGGAACACATTCAGAGGGTGCTGGACAAGCAGTAATGAAAACTGTAGTTGTCACAGTTGTAGGATAACCATACTGGTCAGTTGTGGTTATTTCATCTACTCTCGACAGGACAGGACAGCCATCAAATACTGGACATTCTGACAGATGAGTATACAAACTTGTAATAGTTGTTCTGGTTTTACTACATTCCCCTGAATTAGGTATTGGTTCACTTATAACCTCACCTGCGCAAACCAAAGTCGAGTAGAGGGAATAAGATATTGTAGGAGTACACGGAGGTGGGGATGCACAAAATGTAGATGTCACCACAGAGTCTACAAAAGTAGTAATTCCGTCTTCACCAACCACTGGTACTTGTTCCGTAATGACGGTCTCCTCGCAACCAGGTAGAGAAAGACATCCGACGGTTACCAATGCTGACCATGTTGTTTCGGTTAAGGAACAACCCTCGTCCCCTGTACATTTAGGATCATAAAGGTATGATGTATAGGAAACCACCTCGAAGTACAGGTCTAATCCACATGATTCCAGAGTACAAATGGTAAGCAAATTTGTCAAAGTTGTAGTAACTGTAGTAACCCCAGTAGGGTCACAGGTAACCAATTCTTCGGGATGTAAAATAATTGGAGAGCGAGGTTCCAGTTCAGTAGGTGGTGTTTCAATTGGTGGAGAGGGAATATCTGGAGAAGGTGATTCAATTGGTGGTTCTACTGGAGACTCGACTGGAGACTCTATTGGTGATTCAACTGGTGGTTCAACTGGCGACTCAACAGCAGGTTCAATTGGCGACTCTACGGCAGGTTCAATTGGAGACTCCACGGGTGACTCAACAGGAGGTTCCACTGGCGACTCTACTGGTGCCGTCTCAATTGGAGATGGCACCTCTATGCTGTCAGATTCGGCCCTAGCAATCAAAGCTTCGTTTTTTGCAAGACCGGCAAGTACTTGTCTTTTGCCATCTTTAGCAGCTACTTCTTGAGAAGAGATACACAAGGAAACGAGTGACAAGGCTACTGCAAAATGTGAGAACTTCATTTTCTATATTTTGCAATGATGAGAGACTGGTATCTCATTTCTTTCCTATTCCCAAAGGAATAGAGGCATATTATATAGTTTTTGAGATGTTGATTGTACATGTGGGGCTATTGGCCTTTCTCATTTCGGGGCAGAGGGGCTACGGCTTTTTGCCATGCCCGTAGTCAGTCAGCCTTACATCCACTGGTATAGGCAATTTTAACCCCAATCAAGAAACAAATACTATATTTGTTTTGTTAAGGCTTTTTTTCAACCCCATTCTATGAATAGATTTTTACGAGCTTCTTTGTATAAGCCTTTGTTGATTTAATAAATAACAGGATATTAATTGCAAAATTATGCAGCACATGCTGCAGCCCTGAGTATTTCTTTTGAATAGCTTTTTTTCTTGTCCTTATACTCAAGGATCATTAATTCTAGAATTTCTTAACTTTAGATCGTTCGGCAGCGTATCCAGGTATATCCTAAAAATAAGCAATATCAGTGGGAATGCTGTCTCAATTGGTATTAAATGGGCCCCATCGAATAGTTTGAATTTCTAAGTGTGTCGAAGAGGGGGCAATAATTATGTGTATAATTACTGGAATTTTCGTAAATCGGAACTAAAGACGTAAAATATCCGTGCCGAAGATTTAGTGGCCGGGTAGAACTCGGGTTACACCCATTCACACAGTAATGTTGGGTATACCTACAGTTTCTGTTGTAATTTTGTAATGTTATTCAATAGAGGAGAAAATTGATTTCAAGGGTCATGTCTTACTCTCTGCTCTGATTTATTGGCAGATAGTGTATACGGTGCGATAGCTGCAAAATGAGCAAATTGGCGCTAACAACTTGAAATAATAGTATTTCTCTATAACCATATCTACAAAGTCGTTAATTAAATGTAAAACATAGTTTGGAATATAGACATCATATACTGGAAATTGAGAGAAGTATTAAATAAAGGAAGGAAGTCAAGAATCCTACGTTAAGCGTGTTTTCTACTGAATCAACTAAAGAACAAAAATAAGAATGGCCCCTGCAAATATTAATGCACCCGTGCAATAATGTGGAACAGATGCAAGGCCCTTATTTGGCTTACCACTTCCACCTGTTGTACTTGTACCTGAACCGCCTTTGCATTCATCAATAACAGAAGTGAATGTAATTGTAACGATGTGAGGAATGGAAGAGCATCCTGCTAATCCAGTAGTTGGACAGATGGTAGTTATTCTGAAGTGCACAGTATCTGTCTCTGGCCCGTGATCAGTAATAATATGGTCATCTCCACCGTCATCAGTGGTATCTCCACCATCGTCTGTGGTCTCTCCACCATCGTCTGTGGTCTCTCCACCATCGTCTGTGGTTTCGCCACCGTCATCTGTGGTCTCTCCGCCATCATCAGTAGTCTCTCCGCCATCATCAGAAGTAGGATCTGGAAGAGGAGGTGATGTTTCTGATTCATCTGCTCTCTTTTTGAATGTTTCTTCAGGAGCTGGTTCTTCTGGTACTGATTCTTCAGGTACTGGTTCTTCTTGTGCTGGTGGGGTTTCCTCTGAGGGCTGTTCTTCTACAGGCGATTCTTCAGGTGGCACTTCATCTATTGTGGACTCCACTGGTGGCTCTTCTGTTGGTGGAGACTCGACAGGTGCTGTTTCAAGTGGTGGGGATTCGATTGGTGATTCTGGAGAAGGAGTTCCTCCTCCTCCATCCGTGGAGGAGATACTAGTAATTTCACTGGAACTTTCACTGCTCCAGTGGTGGTCGTCACTGCTTGAGCTGCTTTCACTGCTTGAACTGCTCTCACTACTTGAGCTGCTGTCGCTACTTTCACTACTTGAACTGCTTTCACTGGAACTTTCACTGGAGCCACTCTCACTTGAGCTGCCACTCCAGTGGTGATCAGATGATCCACTATCAGTAATTGTAATTGTACTGGTTAAACATTGCACAGTTGAACCATGACATAATAATTCAAATGAGGTTGTAGTAGTAGTGATCGTGGTTGTTCTCCTACAACTGGTAGTACCTCCTCCTCCCTTTGGTGGTGTTGGAGTACCTGGACCAACTGGAGGGTTCTTTGGACGGTCATTTGGAGGAACCACCACAACTACTGGAGGTACCGAAATAACTGGGAAGCAAACCAGATGTGTTAAAGTTGTGGTTATAGTTAAGGAGGTTGGCTCACAAACATCTGGTCTTTGGAATTCACTGCAAATTGTGCTTGTATGAGTGATAGTTATATTAGTCAGAGTGACGTCTGTATCTGTAGGAATAACTTCCTCTATTAATGTAGTTATACAGTCTTCCCCGTCTGTAACTCCACAGTCGTCAGTGCTGATAACTGTAGTGATAACTTCCGTAGTCAATTCACACGTTTCACTTGAAGTATCTGTTTCTTTTAAATCTTCACATTCAGTAGGATAGAGTAACGATACAAATGTGGTGATTTCCGAAAAGGTTTCAGTGAAACAGAACTGTGGTAGATTTGGTGTACATGCCTCAAAAGTACAACCATCATCACAGATAGTCAAGACATCTAGCAATGTTGTAGTAATGGTGGTCAGTCCAGTAGCTGAACACGTCAAAGCATCGGTATCGGTGTCCGTGTCTGTAGTGTCTGTTTCTGTGTCAATATCGGTGTCTGTGTCTGTGTCTGTGTCTGTGTCTGTGTCTGTGTCTGTGTCTGTGTCTGTGTCTGTGTCTGTGTCTGTGTCTGTGTCAATGTCAGTGTCCGTGTCAGTGTCGGTATCAGTTGAAGGATCTGGTGTTACCTCGGGGTCGGTTATTCCAGGATCGGTAACACCAGGATCGGTCACACCAGGATCGGTCACACCAGGATCGGTCACACCAGGCTCAGTCACACCAGGAGCTGGTACATCTGGTTCGGTTGCGGGATCTGCCCCAAGTGGATCTTCTGAGTCTGCTCTTTTATCCAATTTGGGTATTTGCTGATCGCCATATCCAATAGCAATAGCCTCATCTGCTTCAATGGCATTCAAAGTAATAGGAACGCATCCTCTAGCTTTGCTCTTCTTAATGACTCCACTCTGAGAGATTCCAAGAAGGTCATACTTTCCTCCACAGATATAAAATTCTGAAGTTTCATCAAAAGTCAATCTCTGACCATCTAAACTCCACTTCGAGGAAATATCCTCTAATGTTCTTGTTACAAATGAGTCAGTTTGAAAGTCAACAAGTAGGTTTTCTTCAGTGAAAAGTTGACCTTTGTCATTTAATGCAAATACATCTCTCTTTCCATGGTACCCGGCCACCAATTGAGAATTTTCGACCCTGACGTTCCGTTGCAAATCATTGTTACCAACTGCTACGATTTGGAAGCTCTTTTCCAGCGTTGCTATACAAGAAGATGCAAGCGCAAGTGCTGCAATTGTTCCAAGGAGCTGCATTTTAAAGTAGCTTCAAGATTCAGTATTGTACTTGTTTGCCTATTGATGGTTTGAAGTACAAAACCACCCTAAAAAAAGGAAAGCACGCCATGACTAATTTATACACTTTCTTTGCCAGGAGAAACTGTCCCTTTTTCCAGATTCCGAAGATGAATGATCTCTAGCTGAACTTAGGTAAAGAATGAACGCCTTTGGCAACCAAAATCATGAACTGTTTATTTTTAGAATTGCAAAAAACTGCGAATTTTGTAACTCAGTAAGTTTGTAACCTTTCCATTTTGGGCCTTACAGAATAATATATATATATTACGGGGTTCTATGATTAACAGAATTCTTGGCTCTTTTCTTCGTATCCGTACTTGTGCATGCTGTGAATGATTAGTCGGCTTCATTGTGAAAGTGAGCCGATATTGAAGGAGAATCTAGGCACTATGAACACATCTTGATTATACAGTGTGCAAGCAGAGCACAAACGTTCCTTTGCTCATTTTGCAATCATAGGGAATATTTTTAGGATTAGCTCAATTAAAGCCTTCCACGAACCTAGATTAAGAATTACAAGAACCCAAGACGAATTGGTCCTGTAGATTTATTGGGAAGGGAGTTAGGAAGAGTGATATCTTTCCCACTCCCCAAATTTGATTACCCCATTGATCAAATTGGAGTATCGGTTATTTCTTGAGGTTATGGGCGTATGGTGTGTGTCCGGTAGTGGTGCATGAATTAATAATTAAACCCTACTCTACTACCATACTAGAATTATTGAAGGTGTAATTAGTGGTAAATAGTGCTTTCATACAAGAAGTGGAGATTACTATCTCCTTGATTCGTTTTCGGCTTGTTCATATTAAGCTGACAATCCAAGCTCTAAAACAGTATAAAATAAATTGCTTTGATGTTAGCTTAGTACTAACGAGGTTCACTTACCATTCTAATATTGCCCACGATTTCCCATCTTGTGAATAGAAACTGAATGTAAAGGCTAGCTTGGATGGAAAGTGTATGTCCCTGCCAGCCTCCCCTTAAACAAGATCAAGCAAGTTTGAATTACCTTTTTTGTATTTTTTTGTGACCCTCATCATAGATGATTCCAGTATTATTGACTACACCAGAAATTCCAGGTCCAATGAACTTGTTGGAGCATAATATTTTTGCAGCACCAATAATAATATATTTTCGTCTCTGCGAATTCCCTAGAGCTAACAATATAATTTCATCCCTTCTGTGAAATACTAGCATTTTCTATTTAATAGCAATGCTGTTGGTATTCGTATATTACATTATAAGCCTCCTGGACGGTAGCTACGAAAGCCTCCTTGATAACGTCGAAGAGCCCCAAGTCAAGAATGTACATCCATTCGCAAATGCTTGACGGTTTCTTCTTACGTATGAGCTGTGAATTCAACAGAATTGGTATCCAGTAGGCACCTCTTGTGTTGATTCTTTGTGTTCCACCTCCTAAATAACTAAATTTTGATTTGCTCCTGGGGTTCAACTAGAAAAGAAACATCGATATTATCGTCCAAAGAAGTTTTAGAGCACAATGCAACGCCACGCCAACATAGCTAAAGGCTAAACAGAGGCCGGGAGGGGAAGCTTTATTTTGCTATTAATATATTTGCGCTATGAGAGACTCAGCTTTACAGACGAAGACCAAGGGCATCTTACCGAGTGGATGTACGCCCTAGTGTATAGATATTGTTTTGAGTTAGCAATTGAAACCTTCAGCATTACCCTCTCTGGGAAAACTCACTTAGTTGTGGGTGTAGAAATTAGTTTTGCTAGGGAAAAGAGACCATTTGATACAGTCCCATTTAATTGATCCTCCTCGGAACGTAGGTTTCTCAGTAGTAGTATATCCTCGAGGTTATCCAATTTCGTCAGTTACACATTGTCATGACTCCGTTATGAGGAAATTGAAGTCAGTCGTTCTTTTTGAACTGGATTGAATATAGAGTTTTTATCAAATTGCAGACCGTCTATATTATGGCTTTTAGTACTTATAGTCTCGGCCTCATCGAATGGGTGCTCTCCATCGCAGCGATACCCCTTCCAACTTCACTTACCTGCAAATAAAGATTAATGGTAAAATAAACCAAAAGGAATCAGGTATAATATATAGCACGTGATAGGTTGCGCCTCTTAACATCTTCCGTGACCCTATATGTTGCAAGGTTCCAATGTTATAATATGTAGCTCCCAAGGACCTTTCGAATGATTGTATATTCTTATAAAGTAACAATCAATTTGAGTGTAGAATATGACAAGTGGAGAACCTTTACACTTTTACTTAGCAGAGACAGACATCCATACATTTACACTGAATATGGCAAATACGTTCTCATGTACATAGTTGCAATGTCATTAATCCACCTTTGTCATCAAACCCATGGCATGCCCGTGGTGTAAACTTTCCAATTTAATATCAAAACTAGGAAGATAGTATTGGTCCATTTGGACGCCTCTATGACGTATGAATCAAGCAGATAGAAGAGTCAAGGAAATAGTCATATCCAAGCCCGAGCATTCCAAATCACGAGACTTCATAAATTAAAATGTAAAATATCGTAGATCAACATGAGTAGCTCCTGCACTCGTATGTGCTGATCTTTCGAAGGATCGCATCTCTGGTCAAGACCTTGCATGGAAGCAGATAAGATCTCATTGTTTAAACCTTCTCTCTGTGTTTTCTATGTCTCTATCTCTATGTCCTATTCCAAGAGGTATAGCCCTCTTTACATGTCTAAAGTCAAGTCTTACGTCGTAAGCAAACTCGAGTGCATATTGCGTTCTTGCTCTTCTCAGAATCACCTCATCGCATCTCTTCTACTAATGTCTGCTACCAATACAATATTGTGACGTTCAATATTTTCTGAGTGCTACATTACGTAGGAGTATTTTCCTGCAGATTTTTTATCGTAAATGAATATGTGACGCTTCGATTTTTCTGAAGTTGCAAAAAGATGTAATAGGACACGGAGGTGTTCGTTGGCGTTTGTTAAATAGTCATGATCTGGTAGTATTATGGATACTATATAAGTACATTAAATTTTCATTGGTGTATTTAAAACAGCCCTAGGGTACGTATGATATCATGAAATTTGCATAGTTGAGGCTACTTAACACACTTATACTCAAAATGGACGCTTCAGATCAGAAATTCGCTCTTGTGGATTCAGATTCATCAGATTGTCACGAAATCGTAAAAATCAAAAATGATATGTTCAATGAAAAACCAGACTTATCCTCTGAGTCGATGATGCAGTACATCAAAAGTAGAATCCCTACTTTGTTGGATTTACCAGTTATGCATTCTGAGCAGAAGTGGTATCAAACCGTTAATCCCATTCCCGGTTTGAGACTCATGACAAAGATGGATTTACACTTTTACTTCTTAGGATTCCTAGCTTGGACGCTTGACTCTATGGATTTCTTTTGCGTTTCCGTGGCTGCTCCTGAAATAGCAGCAACCTTAGGTGTCAGTGTTACCCAAATCACTTGGGGTCTCACTTTGGTACTAATGTTCAGATCTGTGGGTGCAATTATTTTTGGTTTGTTAGCAGATTACTACGGTAGAAAATGGCCATACATTGTTATTTGTATTTTATTTATTATTGTTGAACTTGGTACTGGGTTTGTTCAAACTTATGCCCAATTCTTAGGTGTCCGTGCTCTCTTCGGAATCCTAATGGGAGCAATGTACCCAGTATCTAGTGTTACTGCTTTAGAAAACCAACCAGAAAAAGCTAGGTCGGTTCTCCTGGGTTTGTTTCTCCCAGGATACAGTTTGGGTTATATTCTTGCCATGGTTTTCTATAGGGCATTCCAAGGTACCTTCAGAGAAGGTGAGGGATGGCGTGCCCTTTTTTGGTTTAGTGCTGGTCTCCCTGTCATTTTGATTGTATGGAGGTTCTTCATCCCAGAATCGGCAGCCTACCCTCAATTGAAAGAAAATAAGGCCAAGTTAAATGGTGATATTGTTGAGAAAAGGGGTTTCCTTTCGAAGATTGACACATCTGTCTGGATGACAATTAAGACTGAATGGGTCTTGTTCATTTACCTCGTCCTTCTTTTAACTGCTTTTAACTTCACTACTCATGGCTCTCAAGACTTATATGTCACACTCCTCACTAAGCAATACCACGTTGACCAAGACCTTAAGACTATTATTGTCGTTGTGAGCAATCTCGCTGGAATAGTGGGTGGTGTGGTTGTTGGTGCCTTCACAGAGTTGTTTGGTAGAAGACTCTCTATCATCATGTGTATGATTTGGTGTGGAGCATTTATCTACCCGGCTTTCTTCCACGCTAAATCTATGTGGTGGGCAAATGCTTTCTTGAATGCCGGTGTCATGGGAGCATGGGGTATTGCTCCAATCCACCTTCTTGAATTAGTCAATGCCACCCATAGAGCTTTCTTGTCGGGGGTAGTGTATCAATTGGGTAACCTTGCTTCATCTGCTGCTAGTACCATTGAAGCCAGACTAGGAGAGAGGTTCCCAGTTGAGGGACAACCTGGAATTTATGACTACGGTAAGGTCATGACTATATTCTGTGGAGCAGTCTTTGCATTCATGATCCTCATTACTCTTGCAGGTCCAGAAAGATTCCACAGAGACTTGTCTATTCACGTTTATGAGGCCATTGACGAATCCTCGAGTGACCAGCTGCTGCTGCTGTGTGACAAGAAGTCTGAAACCAGCTCTGAGTAAATTCTAACTTTTATGAATATGTGATTCTTTAACTTTGATAGAAAAGTATTATTCTATGATCTTATGACATTTCTTTTACATTTTTATAGACAAAAACAAAGTTTCTGCATAATATACAAAAACTAAGCTATAACGATAGTGTAGTAGAGACTCTCGACTCTTATTAGTCGAAATGTGGAGTCTACTGCTTTGTTTAGGGATGTTACTTTGGCAGTGTGGAATATTGTGGATTAATGGCTGCAAAACAGACTTGAAATGTTTGAAATCTCGTACGCCTCCACTTTACCCTTTTTTATCTTCTATGACACACACACACACACACACATCATCATCATCATCATCATCCTTACTGGCCCTTGCCGCCCCTATGTCTACTTCACCCGTCGATCATAGCCCCTCCATCCCATCAACACCATCTTTTGCATCTTTTGCATCTTTGCCAGAAATGTCGCAAACGCTCTCCTGCTCTCCCAATCCACCTCCCCTATCTGATCCTAATCTACCCGCATTGTGACCGATCCCATCCCCGGAACTCGTCTGACGGTTACCGCGACATCGCTATCTCGTCCTGCAGGTACCCCCTATCTACTCCAGAATCTAGGCTATATGCACTCCCAAATCAAAACACCCGCCAAAAAAATTATCACATGCGTTTGTCTTGTCACATGACAAACTCAACAGTTGCACCCATAGTAACATATGGCCCAACCTACCATTTGCCTCTTCCTGGCCACTGTTAAGGATGTTGACGGTATTCGACGAAGTGGGAGAGTATATATATTGCTTGATTCGGCGAGGTTTTTTCAGTGAGATCGAAATTGAGTTTAGTGCTGAAAAGTTGTTGATTTGTTGATTTGTTACTGTTGATTTGTCACTTTGTCACTATTGTTGGAGTTGTTTCTTGAAAATTAATTAATTAGAAACCTTGAATACTGACTATTCTTGATTCTTGATTCTTGATTCTTGATTCTTGATCCTTTATAAGTCTTCTTTCGTTGTTAATATCTCAGGATATCCGTATAAAGCTAGCTCACCACTCCAATTGATAGAAGCTGTTTATTATATCCACACTCCAATTGACTTCCTACACTGAACAATGGCTTCGTTAACCCAAGAATTGCAAACTTTGGCCCAGGAGCTTCCTGTGTTGGTCCAGAACTTCGGCGACTACGTCAATTTCGACTGTCTGCTCAAGTACGCCGTTGCTACCATTGCTTTCAATCCCATCTTCTGGAACATCGTCGCCAGATTGGAATATAACACCCACTTCTTGACCAAGATCACTGGTGGCGCCAGAAATGGCTGTTACCTTCTTGCCTTGACCATTTTCTCATTGGGAATCTACAGAGATCACGTCTATCAGCAAGCCATGGTGAAGCAACCAACCTTCGAGCCATTGGTCGACTCTACAATCGTCAAAGCCCTTGCAGTAGCAACCTTCGGTTTTGGTAACGTTCTCGTATTGACTTCCATGTGGGCTTTGGGAGTCACCGGTACTTATCTCGGAGACTACTTCGGTATCTTGATGGACGAGAGAGTCACCGGCTTCCCATTCAATGTCAATGACAACCCAATGTACAACGGTTCTACACTTTGTTTCTTGGGTACTGCTTTGTGGTACGGTAAGCCTGCTGGTATTGCCGTGGCCGGATTTGTCTTCGTGATGTACAAGATTGCATTGTTGTTCGAAGAGCCATTCACTGCTAAGATCTACGCCAAGAGAGATCAAGAGAAGAAGAACTTGTAAAGGACCTTCTTTCGACTAAAATGGATATCCATTGATCTGGATCCTCCGTATATGATGTTACATCATATAGACGTAAAAGATGTATGTATATATTCGATCCACAAAAAGTACTTCTAATGGTTCCCATTAATGTATATACACTATTGTGGTTATAGACAAGTATATATAATCAATAGCATGTTAAAAAGAATGAACCTTCATGGAACTGTAGTGGAATCTAAATGATAGTCATTATGGAACATAGTTATGGATTTTGCACCCAATTAGTGATCAGATTTAGATTTAACATATCTCCTCTTGATTAGGTATAAAAGCATATAATTAACAAACCCTATAATTGTTGAAGTGAAAGAATGTCTATGAACAATTAAACGAATTGAAAGGTGTTGGAAACTCCACGGTCCTCCACGTATCTAAGATTGAGCGACTGGAACTTCTCCGATGACGTGTGGTAGTATAAACCACTGATTGAACCAGGACTGATGCTGTTGGAGAACGATACCGGGTTTGAATTGTTACCCAGTCCTCCTATGTTCAAGACGATATAATAGAAACCATCAAAGGAGGCACCGCTGATCTGCTTGATTCTTGAGTCTGGAAGCAAGAATTCCTCCTTCCATCTCATGTATATGTATTGATTATCTTCTTCTCCCCTCTGGATGTCCTGCAATCTCTTTTCAAGTTCTTCATCAGTCAAATGGGCTGACCCTGTGAGTCTCTTCCAATGCACGAAGTCATTTTTGGCGTAAGAGCCCCAGTGTTTGTTCTCGGTGATAAAGGAATAGTATTTCACGTTGAAATCATGGACGGATTTCTTCTCTCTACTCTGCCAGTTATAAGCGTTCAAGGGATTATTAATGATCTCGCCCTTAAAGCAAGTGATGATCTCTGCATGGTCTTCGGTGAGTCCAGAAATCTGCAAGAATCCTGTTACAACGGAATTCAAGAAGTCTACCGTCTTGAACTCAACCTTGATGTGGAACCGGGTCTTCGCAGATTGCTGTTCGCCTACAAACTGGGCATTTGGACGAAGATAACTGTTGTGGAACTTGGGTATTCTGTTGTTTGTGACGTTGTTAGGAATGCATTTGTCGAAGTAATCTAGTGAGTACTTGGATGACTTGAGCGTCGATGACAATGGAGATTGGGACGATGACTTGAGCGATAATCTACTATTCGATCTCTCTGATGACAACGGTGACGAAAGTGATTCTGAATTGGACGTGTTCCTTTCTTTCGAACTGAGTTCTATGCTTATCCCGGATGAGTTTGCTTCGTTATGTTTGTTGAGGTTATCGATCTGGGTTACTTGTGATTGCGGTGACATGTCTAGATCTTGATCTTCATCTTGAACGGCAAACCCATCGGGATCGATAATACTGTCATTATTGATGGTTTCATTAGCATCATTATTGATGGTTTCATTAGCATCATTATTAAAATCAAAGTCGTTCTGTAACTTGGAGGCTTCTATCAGTTTATCTTCATCTGTAACGGTACCAATCTCAGGCAAACCCGTCTGGGATGCGGATGTTCCATTGAAATGACCTGTTTCGGTGGTTTGGCGGGATACGAATTCACGTCTTTCACGGGGTATCGAGGGCAAAGAGGGCGTCTTGGGGTCTTCGTGCTTGTTGTGGACTTCAGTTACAGGCATTTCGGGACTATTTTGCTAGGTTTATGGTGGGTTGTATTTAGTGATGTCTATGACGGGGTTTGGTGTGAGCACAGATTCTGGCGGCTAAGTTGATAAGGGACCAGTGGAGTGTTCATATAGCACAGGGGATGTACTATAATGACGGGATAGCGGTATATTATGAAAGGGCTAAGATCCACCAGAAGAAGTGAAAACCAAGAAATCAAAAAAACAACAAGATGAATAAGAACAGCAAGAAGAAGAATAAAAAGAACAAAAGAATAAAAAGAATAAAAAGAGAATAAAAAAAGAATTAAGAACAAAAGAAGGCACTGATAAAGAAATCCAGAAATAGCGAGGAACGAAATAAGAAATAGCGAGGAATCAGAAACGCAGCGAAGCCCAAACGCGGAAAGTCACTACGATTCGCAGGACCGGGGAAGGAAAAGTGATTAGAAGTCTCGTGTGAGAAGGCGATGAGGGTGAGGGAGAGGGAGAGGGTGGTGGGGAGAGATGAGAAAGGAGATAGCGATAGGAGGGTGTGAAAGAGAGGATATGGAACGGCTACGGGGCCACAAGCGGGCTATTAGTGGAGCTATAGAAAGACATATTTAGTGACAGATACAAGATATTCAATGTGAAGTTCCCGAAATTGAGTTTCCGTGGGATGATAATGATATGCGATGGTGGAGATGAGCTTATTGGTGATGTGGTTGGTAGGTGTGGAGTGCAGTGGTGTGGTGTGGTTAGGGAGGATTTCTCGTGACGATAAGCGAGGACGAGATGTGCGGTGCGAGGTTTTGAGGAAGCACAAGAGGAGGAAAAGAAGGAAATAAAGAGAGACAAACAGAGAGACAGCAAGATGAACGAATATAACTTAGTTGGTGACCAAATAGACGACTTTCAGCCCTACTATGAGAGATGGAAATGAACAAGGGAATCCAATCCACCTCTTCAACAGTAACAGGACAGAATAGAAAATGACGTGACAAGAATAAGTGCTCGTCGTCCGTACCAACTATTATTGCGAGAAAACTAAATAGCGATAAAGCCGAAATCTCACCGAAACCTCACCGACAAAGCACAATCAATACACCACAAGACAGTACGAGACAACTATCACAACTATCACAACCACCACCGCGACCGCGGTAACAACAAATTCAGAAAACAGAAGTCGCGCCGATGTTCGCACTAGCTATTTATTTCTCTTTATTGTCTCTCACTGTCACTGTCACACTGTCACGCTGTCACACACTCTTTCTCTCACTCTCACTCTTACTCTCACTCTCTGTAACACCTCACAATAACACCTCACAATAACACCTCACACTACTTAATCGCATCGCAAATCAAATCACATTTCCGGCACGGTGCTACCACCACTTCTGATAAGAATTACCGACATCTTCACGTCACTACAATTCATTTCTCTGCGTGATCGTCTGGTCGTCTTAACTTTTCTATGGCGTACGTACAATGACATCACAAGCAGTTCCGGCAATGAGAACGTGCAGGTGAGGTTTTTGGCAGCAAGTGTTGACAGGTGAAAGGTGAAACAGAACTTAGAAACGGACAGGGTATCTTGTCTGAGCGTGTTAGAGGACTTCATACCGTTTTCAATAGGTTAAAACTTTTGTGGAGGCCAAATTTCGATATCAGTATAAAGAGATTTGTAAGGATTTCTCTCTTCCAGAGAGCGCATAGAATAATTTCATTTAAGAGCGATTTGCACCCATGGCCCGTGGGCTTCTTTCCAGTGAAATTGGTACTTCAACCAATCCCTAGAATGAAGCGTCAAGTCCATGGAAGTGAATTGCTATAAATGAATCTCAAACGTCACTACCATACTCCATTGCCCATAGTGAAGCTTTGGCTGTAGGTTCGCGACATTCTCCAACCTGCGAATAGGCTGCAAATAGCAACCATTCCTAGGAGTCAAGATGGCAAAATATCCTTGTTCTACTTTGAAGAATGTAGTTCCACATTAAACTCCATGTTTGTCTTCAACTAGTCTTCAACTTGTAGAAATTTCATATTTCTTTCTTAATAGGTTATAGGATGACTTAACATCTGGTACCTTTCCCATGGCGGATTCGATAGCTATACAGACTTCACACCTCATTCAAGTCTTCAAATCACCTGCAACTCAGATATACTCTTTTCTCAATTCAACTCATAACTTAACCATAATTCTTATATTATATACCACAGAACCATTGGGTTCCATATAACCATTCTACAAACAACCAACCCCATCCCTCCACCTTCAACAGCTTACCTACCACGACATTTCATCTTTTGTCAACAGATGTCGCGCTATACTCTCTTCCCACAGCGCTTAACACAATCATTAACAATGAATACTCTTCTTCTTCTTCTTCTAAGTTGAGTTCATTCTTGTGACGTATTGTCAATTTTCATATCAGAGAGAGCGTACTAAAAGCTCCTATTATCATTGGTTTTACTAATATTAAAAGTTAAATCGTTCTTATTATCTCAATTGCTATTTCAATTGGCCTGTTCACTGATTACTTAGGCCTCTTTTACAATTACTAAGAGTGATACTATCACGCCACAAATAAATTTCACCAAGTAACCCTTCATTGATACAGTTTACGAAGTGGTTTTCCTGAAACAATTGCATATCCATTGACTAAGCCTCTTTGCTTCTATGTCAACACCTCCGACGCCGGTTCATCCCGCTGCAAATGAAGAAGTCCATGACTTACCAACAGAGTCGTTACCCCAGACTACGCTTGAAGACATAGATTTAAACCCTGAATTGTATGATTCAGACTATAGGGATAGTTATACAAGTCTACCGCAAGTGGCAGAGTTGAGAGCTTCCAATGCATCTGTGGAACCTACGGAGACTAATAATGCTGTAAAAAGATTAAGATTGTTGGAGCAGAGCGAAGATGCTATGGACTCCGAAACGTCATTAGATCTTTTTGAAATGAAGCAAATAACGTTTCCATTTGATGAAGGGTATGAAGTTTTTCAATCAGAGTTCTTGAACATACGCGGTCAACCTCGTGACGCCATTTCAGATCATCAACAAAGCAAGTTGATAAATTATATCGATGAGAGTTTATTGAAGATTCGGCGGAAGTATATTAAAAATCAGACTGAAATCGTCCAGTTCTACTCATTCCAAGAGCTCTTAGAAGAATTAGTGGTAATCGTCAATTTGATATGGACGTCAATTGAGCAGAAGAATGAGCTTTTCGGCCAAGTCGAATACTACATAAAGATTCTAGGTGATTTAGAAGACTACGTTTCCCACTATGATCTGTTATTTGACGATCACATCGATGAAGAGGAAGTTAAGATAGATAATGGTAAGTTGATCCAGTTCTTCACATTTTTCCAGAAAATTGACTTCCAATTGTCATTACTCTTGGATGGATATACTGCCTCCTCAAATCGGTTGCAAAAAGCCAACAGCACACAATTGATACGATTGATACCTATTGTGTCACGGTTGAGAATAGTTATCATTTCGAAATTGGAGTCGATAAGAATAAAGTTGAACCGTCTTCTTGTGAGGCCACCAAATGAGCATATTGAGGCAGAAGCCAAGAAGCTACTTAACCTCTTTGAGCTTGAAATCAGCAGACTCTTTGAGGGTATTCTTGAAAGAAGTGCATGATATAGAAAGAATAGTTGGTGCAGAGATTGAAGTATTTATATACTCAGAGGCTATTTCTTAAGAATCTGTGATTGAAGGATCTAATTAATGGAGATTTCTTCATTATTGTGCCATTAGTCAACCCCATTTTATATCTTCAAGGTATTCACTGGAACCAGTGCTATAAATATTATCAATTCTGCGCACTTTTTTACCTCAATAATCAGACACAGCACAATATTCATCCTACCCACCAACCCAAATCAACTCCCCAACCAAAACCCATACACAAGTGCCTCCTAATCACTCCTTCAACACTAAAACTTGTACCTATATGACTACCTGCACATATCACCATTTCTCTCTATACCCTTTATATTGTGTGGCGCACGACCCTCTAATATATAGTCACAACCAAAAGCTTTAAAGTAGTTATTTGTAGTTGCAAACATAGCGCTATAGATCAGTAATTATGTGGCCTTTCACTTCTTCCTCGGGGTCCTCGTCGGGGAGTAAGGAATCGGAGAGTATCCAGAAAGAACTTCCTGAAAATTTGAAGGAGTTCTTCTCGGAAAGCAACCCCGAACCAGACCATCGCTCCATCTTTGAAATTTCACCCCAGCAGAAACGAGTCAATGAAGTGATGCTTCGGGCTGAGAAGAGCAATACGGGGGAGTATTCGGATGAGTTCGAAAGATACAAGCAGCGGGAAAAAGCCAAAAAAGTGTGTTCCATAAACTGTGCCGAGGTGCAACAGCAAGTATTGGAGTGCTTTAAGCATTGGAAATGGGCTAGTTTGGAGACTCCATGTGGTAAGGAGATTGTCAGAACAACCACTTGCATAGATATCCAGAAAGTGGCGTTGAAAAAGCTCTATTATGATGACTGTGTGAGTATTCCGCAATGCCAACAGATCCGGTTTGTTATAGATAAATTGTTCACAGAGAACTTCGGCCAACTAGGTGATAATGTCACCGATGAGACTAAACAGAAGTTCGACAAAGACTTGGATAATGTCTTCTACAAAATATGGAAGTAAGCGAAGAAGTATTCATTCCAACAACAACTTCGATAAACAAATTCTATCCGCATAAAGTTATCCGTCTACTTCAGTCATAGAGTCGTATTCGTCATAATATTCATAAGCTGTATATACCTTTCAGTTCCCCTATGTACATATTAATGTCTTAATGTATTAATTTATCCCTAATTGCACACCATCAGTCCTGTGGTTCCAGTGTAATATCAGCAGCCAAATCGCTCCAAAGTGCCAACTTTTCACTGTAGCTAAGTGAAGCTACGAGGCCAGACGTGTTTGGAAAGACATATATTCTGGAATGATTCGGTACTTTCAATTGTAATTTTTTCAATATCAAGTTGTACACTCTTACCTCCTCTAGAGAAATTTTATCGTTGAGTTCTTTTTGCAATCCCCAATCGAATGTGTTTTTGGATAACTTGAATTTCTTGATTCCTAGCTCGTTCATCATGAACTTCACCACAATCTCCCATATTCCTTTCCCTATGAAAACAAGAAATTCACAATTGGAGCGATTAAATTCCAGTATCAATCTCGGGACATTTGCAAGCTTTTCTGCTAACGGAAGTTCCTGAGCTGTTCGGGTACATCTCAATACCAAGTCAGTGAATCCAATTTTGTATTTTATAATGTCGTAATCGTGTAATGGTTTGAGGTAAGTTATACCGTCCTTCACTAGTGTCTGAAGTAAGTCATCTTTTTCTATATTTTCTTCTAGGTAATTCTCATCGATTCGTTGAAGCACTTGGAGAAACGTTTTTGACTGGTTGAAGAGCTTCCAGAAGAGATTAGAGAAATGGGCATAGTGATGCTGCTGTAGTGAAGACTCCACTCCAGGATTGTAACCAATAAATAAGAGAATCTGATTTTCGGTCAAAGACGGCTGGACATCGTTGTAGACCGCAATAGGATACTTGGCATCGTTTTTGGACTTGTTACTAGTTGTTATAGTGGTATTTTTCACCGGCTTCTTCTTTGTAGGGGAAGGCTTTGAAATACGATTAGAAGACGAAGGGCCAGGCCTCTTTATGGTGGAAGAAATCTTCTTTTCCTGTACGGAATTTTCGACCCCGTCTTCTTCCTTGTACCTGAATGCCTGTAGAGACTTTAGTTTATCCATATCTGCTATGGTGGCAGAAAGAATAGAACTATAGCAATATACTCTTCTGAAGTATGGGGAAATAGGCCTAGTGATATTGGGCGTGGTGCACGACCTTTTTGCAGTTATAACTTTTTCAGGAAGACTGGGAATAGGCCGATAAACGGTGTATTTATTCGAAAAATAGATATATGAGTACTATTAATAACTAACAATACTTTCAAAGGACATATGAGACTCTTTCCACCATACTCCAAACAAAATCATTCATTCTATGTCCACCATTTCTATCCATATCACTACCAAATATACCTACTATCATATCAACCTGCAACAATCCACCATCTTAACCTGCAAAATACTCTTGCTCCCCATCATTCCCGTTAAGACAGCGTTCCTGCATACTTACAAACATCAACACAACAACAATAAATTTTTGTTGGAGCCTCTCTTTAATGGAGCCATCTTGATGGTATTGACCATCAACAAGTAGGTAGTATAGTGCTGTTATTCGTGTAGTATATAGCCTTGGTTGGACGTCTCAGCAGCTCGGTTCGCCATGGTAGAAGATTCGTCGTCGTACGGGTTTTCCATGCTCGAAAGAAACCACTCGCCGATCAGTAAAGATGGCATTAAGCTGAATTCAACACCTCTAAATACGTATAATAATGCCAATGACAAGCTCTCACCCGTTGACATAACCGGTATGTACTCATCCAAGAAGTTCGGAAACAACAATATGCTGACACCAATACGGCCCCCGGAGAAAAGGGAAAAATTGCAGTCCATTTTGAAGAATAGCACCAGAACAGAGGCCACGTCTAATGGTACCAACAACGGCGAAGACGTTTCAGTGTCGGAATCGTTGCTAAGAAAGCATCCCGAACTCAACCTTGCGAGTAGAAACGGCGAATTGAATCCAGTAAAAGGTGCAAGGGTTCTCTTCTCCCCAACAAAAGAAATCTTGTCGTATAGAAAAGAGTACCTTGACGATATGACATCAAGTGAAACCGATATTGATTCGAGCCGTAATAGAAGAAACAATGGTTTCAACGGAACACGCAACAGATCCGGCAGTAACAATGAAACCAATGGTGATTACTTTTCTGGCCAAAGTATTATGAATACCTCGGCCAATAATGGAAATCCAGACTCTGGCAATAATAACAGAGAATCACTAGTAACGAGATTAATGACAGATCCTACGATTCCATACGTTCTATCCTTATACCTACAACTCTTTTTCAACTTGTTGATAATTTCAATAGTATTATACTTCGTCTTCATCTTTGTCAAGACAATTAAGGCAGATATCAACCAGAAGCTAGAAGTATACATAACAGATACAATGCAAGAGATCACGATGTGCACTAATGAATACTTCAGAAACAAATGCTCTAACGAAAACGGAAATGTTAGGGCACCAGCTTTAGAGGGAAAATGTACTAATTGGAGCAAGTGTATGAACCGTGATCCTCGACTTATTGGCAAGTCCAAGATAACGGCTGAGACGTTTGCTGATATTGTCAATGGGTTTATCAGACCAATCAGTTGGAAGTCTTTGATCTTCATAAATCTCATTATATTTGGAAGCATATTGTTCATGAATGTAGCCTTTGGCAGTTATAGAAATTCATCCCAGTTCAATGGTTATCAGAGCAAAGAGAACTCCGAAAAGTTGAAAGAGTTAGAGAACATGATAAAGCAACAGGACAAGTTATTGCTCAAATACGAGCAAGTAGAGAATTCTATCTCAAAGCAGTCCGAAAGAAATAATTCTAATCGTCAGGAAAATACTCCTACAGACATGTTACGGTTACAATCCCCACATTCTGTAAGTTCTCAGATGGTTATCCGGTCTGGAAGCTCCTTCATGGGTAATGAAAGTAACAACAGCACCCTCAACTCACCCTTGGTGCGCAGAAAGGGATCCTATAAGTAGAACTATATAGACAGCACTTGGAAACAAAAAATCACTTACATACAATAAACGCTAATGACATCAATAACACGAATGAAGTAATGCAGCTGAAATTACATACATGTAGATAATAAAGTCTAATTGGTATATTTTGCCATAAAGGAGTGATTCTTTAACTCGGTGTAGTCTCACCTTCCATTGTGATGTCCCGATTAGGAGTTTTAATAGATAAGACTTCAAACGCACATAATATTTTGCAACAATTACGATGTTTCACGATTAAGGGGATCAGGAGGTGGTATATTGGGTGGAAGGGGATGGGGTATATGGCAATGGGATGAGATATATGTATATATATAGAAAGAGAGAAAGGAATATGTGTTAGACGATAAATGTACTCTTCTGTATTGCTGTGTGCAACTACTACCGTTAACTATGAAGAGCGAATCTATTAATGAAACAACACGGACTTATTCTCCTAAGTCCGACTACTCTGAAAGTGCTTCAGATGGCTGCGAAAGCGTCAATGGGTATGAATTGGATCATTTGAAGGAAAATGGAGGAAGAGGTGCTGTCACACTGTTGGAATCAAGTTCAGAGGCAGCGCAGGAAGAAGTCAAGGGTGGTCTCTTCATGTTTTTCGAAAAGTCAGACACTGCTTTCCTTGTTATTGCCAGCTTGGTTATGTGTGCTTCAGCTGCTGCTACTCCCTTACAGACAGTGATGTACGGAAACATCTTCACTAAGTTGAGCAATTTCTATTTGGGTCAATATGAGAGTTTTAATGCATTCATCTCTGATGTTAGGCTTTTGTGTGGGCTAATTATGATAATTGGTGCTGGTAAAATGGTATTCACATTCTTAGGAGTATTCTTATGGATGCAATTTGGAGAGAAGCAACAGATTAAAGCTAGAAGGACATTGTATCTGTACATCTTTGCTAGAAGTATGGAGTGGTTCGACACATCTGAAAACGTTATCGGCGATGTATCACAAGTGAATAGGTGTGTTGAGGAATTAAGAGCTGGAACATCTGAGGTAATTGGCTTGTTAGTACAGTCCTGTGCTAGCATAATAGCATTACTTATCACTTCATTATACCACTCATGGTCTTTAACATTGGTGATAATGGCAACTGCTCCTGTAATGGCTTTCTTTGCTTGGTTTTTCGGAAGGTTAACTTATACTGCTGCTACAAGAGAGAACGATATAAATGCAAGGGCTTCGAAAATTTTAGATTGGACATTGTCATATGGCTCTATTGTCAGGTCCTTCAACGGCAAGTATGTAGAGATGGCGAAGTTCAACAAATTAGTGGATAAATCAGCCCAGGCATTTTTCCTTTTGACAAAAGCTACATCTGGTAATTCAGCTGTTCTCAGAACATTATCATTATTAATGTTTGTGCAAGGGTTCTGGTTTGGAAACTACATGATTAGCATTGGAAAGCTTAAGATAAATGAAGTATTCACATGTTTTACCTCCTGTCTTATGCTTGGTGCTTCAATATCTGATCTTTCCACCCTACTTGCTACCCTTAACAAGTCCCAGTCTGCAGTTCAAAAGATTGCAAAATTTATGGGTGCAAAATTAAATCACGATAAGGATAAGGACGTAGGAATATACCCTTCGAAGTGTGAGGGAGAGATTAAGTTTGATAACGTTGAATTTCTGTACCCTGGAAGAAAGGACTTGGTATTGAAGGGGATGTCATTCACAGTAAAAAAGAATGAATTAACCTTCATCATTGGAAGATCTGGAACCGGTAAGTCTACGCTATCACAGTTACTAATGAAACTCTATTCTCAAACACATGGCGCCATTTCCATAGATGGTAATGAAATATCTAAAGTCAGTCACAAATGGCTAACTGACAATATCACAGTTCTTCTGCAAAGTCCTGTTGTATTCAATGATACCATTTTCAATAATATCGCTTTGGTAGTAGCTGATAAATATGGGTCTGTTAGTCAAGTACCACAGAAGCTAGTGGAAGAAGCAATTGAATTTTCTCAGTTTAGAGAAGTTTTAGATGGTTTGAAAGATGGAATAGACTCAGATATCAAACCAACTACTCTATCTGGTGGGCAGCAACAGCGACTTGCAATTGCCAGGGCAAAGATTAGAGATACTCCCATCTTGATACTTGACGAAGCACTTTGCGCAATGGACAACAGGCTCAGGCTCAGTTTGTTTGATTCTATCAGACAATGGAGACAGGGTAAAACCACTGTTGTTATAGTTCATGAAACTGACCACATCAAGCCTTACGATAATGTGATCATGTTGGACGAGGGAGTTGTTAGTGACCAAGGATACTTTCGGGATATCACCAATAAAGATGTGTTTTTGGAATCTCAAGAGGAAAGTGCTGGGACGAGTGAAAATTTTGCAGCCACTCTGGACAACAAGCATCAGAATAGACAATCTACAAACTACAACTATCTAACAAACCCTGCAGTTCTTAAGGATTTGGAGAAGAACTCCTCCCAAAATGAAGGAGAAACAGAAGAGGAATCACCTGAACTGGTCATGGGTGTATTGGCGATTTTAAAGTACTGCAACAGTACGATAGAAGGAAAGTTGTTTATTGCTATCGGGTTACTCTTCTCGTTGCTTGGCGGTGCAGTAAGCCCGGTCTTTTCTTTCTGCTTTTCGAGGTTGTTATCCAATATGGTGGATGCTTCCACGGGTATTGATATTCATAAGAGTTTGACTTTATGGTCAGGCATAGTTATAGCTATTTCCTTTTTCAGTGGAATTACCTGCTTTGTTTCTCAGTTCATTCTTGGCTATTGTAGTGAAAAGTGGATAGTCAACCTAAGGAAGTTATGCTTCCAGAGAATAAATGAACAAGATATGTCGTTTTTCCAACAGAGTTCAACAAAGCCAGCTGAATTAACAGCTCTTCTTATGAATGATTCTCGAGACTTGAGGAACCTTGTTTCTGAGTTTATTTCTCTCGCCATTAGTTTGATTGTGATGCTTTTGCTAGGCATCATTTGGTCAATAATAACAGGATGGAAACTTGCATTGGTTGGAATATCATTTGTACCACTCATATTGGTGATTACCAGGGTATATTCGATCTTCTTAGAGAAGTCTGAGAACAGCTACAAAACGGGAATAGCTGAATTGGAAAACCACAACTATGCCACGATCGGTTCAATAAAGAGCATCCATTTATTTGACTTGAACAAACACTTCCAGCAAGAGTTCGAAAGTCGTCTCTTAACAGTAAAGTCCAACGCATTAATAAGGTCAATTCACACCGGAGTTGGACTAGCTCTTTCTGAAGTTTGCAATGCTGTTGCAACTGGAACGATCCTTTACTACGGTATGGTTCTAGCTGGAAACTATGAGTATTCCAAGCAACAACTCTTGCAAGTGATCACTATTTTGACTTTTACAATGACCAATGCTGCCAGTATGTTGAATCAAATTCCTGAAATTGCAAGGGGACAAAGAGCTGGTACTCTCCTCATCAAATTGATGAAAATTATTCCATCGCCAGCTGAAAACAATGGAGATATCAAACTATCTAAAACGACAGATACTCCTTTGTTGAAGTTTAACAAACTTCAATTTAGCTACCCTGGTGGAGACAATAGCTCTGTTTTAAAAGATATCAGCTTCAGCATTAACAAAGGAGAGGTGATCGGGCTTGTAGGAAAGTCTGGAAGTGGAAAGTCCACAATCTCTTCCTTGCTAACTAGGCTCTTCACTACCAACGCTAGAAGTATCTTCTTATCAAATTATGATATTCAAGCATTCGATATCGATTGGTTACGAGAGGAGATAGCTATAGTGCCTCAAGCTCCGAATTTCTTTGAAGGAACCATTTATGAAAACTTGTTATACGGAATAAGTCCTCTGAGATCTGTTTCAATGGAGAGAATAGAGAATATACTAAAGCAAGTGAATATGTATTCTTATATTGTTTCACTACCAGAAGGTATACATTCGAAAATGGGAGAAGGCAGCCATTCCTTGCTCTCTGGAGGTCAATCTCAAAGATTGTCAATTGCAAGAGCTTTGCTTAGGGACCCAGAGATCTTAATATTGGATGAATGTACTTCCAATTTGGATCAAGAAAACACAAGAAGTATTATCGACTTGGTTAAAGCAATGGAAGGCAAGTTAACAATCATCATCATAACCCATGATATCGAAGTAATGAAGGCCACTTCAAGGTTGATTGTGTTGAAAGATGGTGTAGTTGAAGAGCAAGGTATATTCGATGATCTTTATGATGCGAAAGGGGAGCTATATAGAATTACCAAGGTACTTAATTAGCGAAACATGTATTATTTGACTTTATAAGAATAAGAACATACTAATTTAACTCTATACACGGTGTATCCGTATCTTAGAAAATCTAAGGTTTCACGCAAATATATGGTACCTCTACGTCTTCACCCTCTTCATCGTCACAACAAACTTCAAAGATCAAGAAATTGACGTGTTCTGGAATGTCTTTCTTGCTCACCTCCTTGATCAACTTTGTCAAGTTCATAGTCAATCTATCCTTCACCTTCTTTGCAGGGAAGAATGATGCATATAATAAAGATACGCCATAAGAAAGCATCGAGATTTCCAAACCCTCCTTCTCCTTGAAATGGTCGAGAAGTTCTTGCAAGGTAATATCACCCTTCAAGTCAAATCTATCCCAAATTTGGTCAAATTCCTTATTGTTATATTTACCAGTGGCAGACTTGATTGGCTCAGAGAAGCCAATAAATGGCAACGCCAAGTTGATGAAACCATTCTTGTATTGTTCAATGTCGTCCTTTCCTGCTACGACCTTGTATAATTCCAAGCAGACTAAACCAGTTACCAAGGCAGTAGTTGTTGCAATGGCTGGGATGATCTTACCAGCAATGAACTTGGTCTTGTGTGCATCCACAGTTTCAATAGCATAGTTCAAAGCTCTACAGTTGGAACAAGATGTGATGAACTTAATGTGGTGGTTAGAGTCATCGTCCTTTTCGAATTCCACAGGGCTCAATCTGTAGCCAGCCAAAGTACTTGGCTCAGGTAAAGATGCAGCAATCTTTCTGATCTCATCGTCATCAATCGAACCAGCAAGCTTGTTGGCCTCTTCTTCGGCTTCGTTGTCGTTAGCAGCGATAGTAACGCCAGACTTTGGACTAAATGGTTCAATCTTAATTTGATCCAATACCTTCTTATAGTCATCCAAACTGGTAAAAGGAGTTGCTTTCAATCCGTAAATAAAAGCCAAAAGAATGGCACCACTGTACACAAAATTGAAATGATCTTCGTTGTTGATATCAAACTCCAATGGTTCTGGCGCTCTCTTTGGTCCACTCCAGAAAGGGGCTCCGTTTGAAGTCGTGGCATCCTTAGGGAAGTTATACAACAATTGCTTGATTTCGTGGTTGAACTTTTTCTCGAATTCCAAGCGGGCCCACTTGATACAATCCTCAAAGCTGTATGGACGGTTGTTCAAGAGATTAGAGATGTTTTCAAGAGTTCCTTTGATGTCAGGATTCTGCTTTAAAGTCTGCTCGACGTAGTTGGGCTGAGATAAGTACAAGTTCACAGATTCTGGAGATTCGGTGAAGTATCCTTGGAATAATGACTTTGCCCATGCAATCGTGTGATCGATCTTGTTTGGGAAAGAACGTAAAGTACATAATGGAATAGACTTCTCTGGTGGATCATGAGAAGAAGAGTATGACTCGGTCAAGTTTGGAATGATGACCTGAGTGTTACCCTTGGTACCAAGAGTACCCGACTCCAACAATGGCTTCTTGTAGAAGACACATTTACGATCGACGTAAGTTCTGGCATCTACATTATCCAAAGCGTTGGTGACAAAATCCAATCCATTCCAGAAATCATCATCGAAAATGTGCTCAGTTTCACTACCTACCTTGTCAAGCAAGGACTCTATCTTTCCTTTCAAGTCTGGATTCATTTTTTGGACAGCAGCAGCTGCAACATCCGACTTGTTCTTTCCTACATCCTTTGGTCTGAACAAGAATTGACGGTTTAAATTAGACTTTTCAATGGAATCATTATCGGTGATAATAATCTTACCTTCTGGGCCGCTTCCGAGACCCATCATGGCCCAGTTCTTCAACATTTCACATCCAATAGCACCGGATCCGACTAAGAAGACCTTCACATTTGCAATTTTCTCCTGGAATGCACGACCAAAAACTGCGATTTGGCCATCATAACGAGTTCCAATTGGCTTGGTAGTTTCCTCCGTTCTTGGGTACTCCTCCTCGTTTGGCAAAGACTCCAAGGAATCGAAGTAAAGCCACTGCTTCACTGGACCATACTTAGAAGAACAATTCTTCAATACTTCTTGGGCGATAAGACCACCATAAAATGCTGTCACACCTGGGATATCTCCTCTAGCTTGATAGGAGAGCTCTTTGATCAATTTTTCGTCAATTTCGGCTTCTCCCAAAACCTTTGGGTTTTGTGTGGAGATTTCTTTGGTGTATTGGAGAACTTCTGCGGCATCTTCGTCGTTACGTGGACGAGGAAGAGCACCGCTGTGTCTTGTCTGGAAAGCTTGAAGAGCTTGGAACCCCAAGTGGAGTTGTGGTGGTCTGTCGAACTTGGCAAAGTCAGAAATGACGTACTCTGGCTCTGCTAGTTGCTTCAAGAGTGGTTCGAATGTAACTTCCTTTGGAACTTTGACCTGGGTATAAAGACCATTCTTTACGTATGTACCAAAACTCTCGTCGATCTTAATCTTGAACGCATATGGGCCCAATACTTCGACTTTGTGGGGGTTTCCGTCGTTTAATTTGGGCATGCCCTCGATTTCAGAGAACTTTACATAGTCGCCATCCTCGAGGCCGTGTCTGTTATCGTCAAGCATGGTTACAGTTCCATCAGGCTCAATATCGGACACAATACCGGTTAATGGCTCTTCACCGGTCTGGTCAACTATTGTGAAAGAGGCACCGAAGTCCACAAAAAGCAGACCAAAAAGACCCCTAATATCAGCGTTAATATATCCAATTTGCTTATCGTGAGTGAAGTTGTTAATTCTGACCTGTTCTTCCAAGGAGATGTTGGTGGTAACTATACATTTGAACTGGGATAATGTCTCTTCTGAAAGATCAGAGAGGACTGAAACAGGAACGTAGGCGTTCAATTCTGACAACTTGGCAGCAGAAGCCTCTGCTCTAGATGTTCCAACGCTTGATTCTTCAAGGAAGAACTGAGAAGACAAATCTTGTAACGAAACAGGTTCTGGGTCGTAGAGGGCCAACGATTTGACACCTGCGAGTGCCACGTTCTTGGCGATTTCTACACCGAGACCCTTGAGACCAACGATAAGAACGCTGGCATTCTGCATCTTGAGCATGGCCTCCTTTCCGAGAACGTAGAGCTGTCTCGAGTACAACCCTTCATCGATTTCGGTGGTATTAGGCGCTGGCGAGTCCACTTGCATGTTGTCGGCCATTGTGGAAGATAAAAACTGGGGAAAAAGAGAAAAAAAGGGCGATTTCTGGGGAGATCTGCTGGCGATGGTTGATGTCAGCGGATCTGGCGATGAATTGAGCGTTTTTCCTACTATTCTACGGACTTCTAGTGGTGAATCCAGGAAGAAACAAGTTGGCTGTAAATATGATTTGTCAGTTACACAACGAAAATTGCAGGTTACTTTTGGATTTTTGGATTGCCACGATAAATGCGCAATGTGCAGGTGGGATGTTAGTGGTGGTGGTGAAGAAGAGTGATAAGGTGGAGAGTGGGATGTATGGGAAAGAGTTATTAGTGGGTGTGTATGATAGGGGTAGGGTAGGAGTACTGTGTCATGTGAAGGGTGTTGAAATGTGGTGAAATATGGTGAAGTTTGTTGAAATGTGATGAAATGTGATGAAGTAGTTGGAAATGGTGATAGTATAAAGTGTTAAATGGGAGTATATGAGATGCGATCAGATTAGTGCGGTAGAGTAAGATTTACTGAGTATGGAAGTAGTGGGGGGGATGGTGTGAGAGCAGGTTTATGGTGGTGAGAGATGGGTGAGCAATTAGTGAGAATAGGAGAGACATTAGTGAGATATAGGAGAGATACTGGTGAGGTATGAGTGATCATTAGTCAGATATTAGTGAGAAGTAATAGAGATACTAGATATCTGTGAAGCTTACATCATTAGTGATATATAAGTAAGACATTAGTGAGAAACTAATGTTCTCCACGATTTTAGTGAGCCATCATTAGATTTTCGCAAGAGTTTAGTGAGACATTAGTGAGAAATATAAGTAAGAGATTAGTGAGATATTGAAGATTGTGGGGTGGAGGATTAGTATTATGAGCTAATACAACTGATATGTAGTATCCAACAAAAGATGACATAAAAGAACAGAAACTACGTCATAATAGGAGAATTATCCCTTGTATAAAGGCATTTGCTGCTGACTCAATTTTGCCACCAGCAATTCTGTCACTTTGTCGTAATCGGGGTTTGAAGAGTCATATGTTCGGACTCTTTAATTCATTATGTATAACCGTCTAAGTTGGCATCATTACTAAACCACCATGTCTTGGTGATTACATGTCTATCATAAGATGCAAAACAGTCTTCTAAAATGGTTTCTGAAACAATTGAATGGCTCTGTCAATCCAATCTGAACCAACTCCAAAATGAAGGGTACCTCTTGCTTCTTTCAATTCGCAACCATATATTAATTTATCAATCTCTTTCTATTCTACTTACTCTGTTCTACTCTGCTCTACTCTGCTTACTCTGTTCTACTCTGCTCTACTCTGCTCTACTCTGCTCTACTCTGCTCTACTCTCTTCTACTCTGCTCTACTCCACTCTAGTCCACTCTCTTCTCTTCTCTTCTCTTCTCTTCTCTTCTCTTCTCTTCTCTTCTCTTCTAATTCAAATGCTCTAAGCCGTGCTTTTTTAACACAGCATGCAAGTCAAACTCGGGATCTCTTGGTTCCAAGGTCTTGACAACTTTGGCAGGAACACCTACCACGACGGAGTTCTCTGGAACATTTTTTGTTCACAACGGCACCAGCTCCGATAACACAACCATCGCCAACAGTTACGCCTGGAAGGATGGTGGCTCCTGCTCCGATCCAGACATTGTTCCCGACAGTGATGGGTAACCCACACTCGATGCCACTTCCACGCAAGGTAGGGTCTGTTGGGTGTGTAGCAGTGATAAGAGACACATTCGGGCCACAGAAGACACCGTCTCCGATTCTCACGACTGAAACGTCCAAGATAGTCAAATTGTAATTACTGTAGAAGTTCTTACCAAGGAAGGTGTTGAATCCATAGTCAAAGTAAAGAGGGTGTTCCATGAACGTTCCCTCGCCTACATGGCCAATGAAAGACTTCAAGTGGTCTTCTTTGGCCTTGACGAACTCTTGTGGAGTCTTGTAGTCTCTCATTCTGAATCTTTCGTAATCAAGCATGAAATCCCTAACTGACATTCTGGTCAATTCCAAAGATCGCTGGAAAGGGTTGTATCTACAAAATATTGTTAGTAAGGTCATTTAGCTGCAAAACTTTGGCAGATCTTAGTGTCGATTTGTAACGTACATCATTCCACTTGTCATCCTTTCGTAGTTCTCATCACTGCCTTTGAAGGGGAGGTTTTTCAAGTTCTTATAAGCGAATTGAACCAATTCTTCGTCCTTGTCAGCACGGACATTTGAGAGTTTGCAGAATTCTTCACGAGATAAGTCGGACATTATGATTTTTCCACTTGTGTCTGTGATTCTAAAGGTCAGTTCAATGAATCTGGAGAAGAAGACATCAGCTTAAATATTATTGTTTGACTTTCTTTGACTTTCTTCCTATGCACCGCCCTACCATCCAAACTTCGCGGGTGACTTTCTGAATGGGGGAATAGACAACGTCATTAGTCAACCCGAATTTTAGCGAATACTTTGCGCGTTCTTGCGAGCGTTTGGTGGCATCACAGCGCTAAGCAGCTCTACTGGCGATGGAGGCTTTATTTCATAAGCGCACTTGATGCCTTTGACATCGCGGGATTGTTTCTTGATGGGGGAATAGACACTATAACTTTGCGAAGACTAGATTATCGGTGTTTGGAATTTATGGAGTAACTAAGGTGTTGTGGTACCATGGTAACACTGCCGTTGCCGTTGTCGTTGCCATTGTCGTTGCCATTTCATGTCTCGATTACATCAGTGAAAGCTCTATTTGAGTCTTATCGGGTTCCCTGCTGAAAGAGGAATACAGGGATACTTAACCTTGGCAAATGAGGTCTAAGGTTCTATGACAAATATGCTTTGAATATCATGGTGACCACGGTGACCGTAGTACATGGAAGCTTACTAACAAGTGAATGGTCGTGGTGGTCCAGTTGTAGGAATTAATAATGGATCCTGAAGCTAGAGAGATGGTACGGCTAATGTAGGTTAGAAATAGGGGTCGTGGGTATAAGAAAAGGGGTTATGGGACAATTGATAGTTACTTTCAGGAGAAGAAATTATATCACATAGTAGCCCAGCTATAAATATAAATCATAGGTCTTGGTAAATTTATGGTTTGCTACTAGCTAAGCCAATTTTAACATCCTTTACTGTTACTATAAAGGTAATCTCTAAACGAATTACTTGAATTGCGGGGTAGCTTAAGTGCCCATCAAATACTTGAAGTTCAATACATAACTTGATATCTGAGACTAAGCACTTGTTTTAGATGATATACAAGGATGTTAGTGTGGGACTTTTTGCAATCGTTTATCAGTCTAGCATGGTTATCGAGACTCTTGGCAATCTTCAATCCCATCCCAACCCACTGTGATGGCGCTTTCGATAATGGGCTTAACAAGCGACCACAAATGGGCTGGAATTCCTGGAATAAGTATGGATGTGATATTAACGAAACAGTCATACTCAACACAGCGAAGAAAATGAAAGAATTGGGCTTATTGGATTATGGGTATAAGTACATCGTTATGGATGATTGTTTTGCACTAAATGAACGCGATCCGAAGACTAAGAAATTGGTGGCAGATCCTATGAAGTTTCCCCGAGGAATCAGGTATTTAAGTGATCAAATACACGAAATGGGGTTTAAGTTTGGAATGTATTCTTCAGCGGGCACCTTTACTTGTGCAGGGTATCCCGGTTCTTTGAATTACGAAGAGATTGACGCAAAGACGTTTGCTCATGATTGGCAAATTGACTATCTCAAGTATGATAACTGTTACAATGAAGGTTATAGTGGAACTCCAAAACTTAGCCATGATAGGTACGCAAAAATGGCATTGGCCCTAAATAGAACAGGAAGACCTATATTGTATTCCTTATGTCAATGGGGTGAAGATCAAGTATGGAATTGGGGAGCAAGTGTGGCCAACAGTTGGAGGATCACAGGAGATATATATGACAATTTTAATCGAAAAGATGATCGGTGTCCCTGTCAAACTTACGAATGTGTTGGCTTACAGGGACACAAATGCTCTATGGTCAACATCTTGGAGAAAGCGATCCCTCTTGCACAAAAAGCTAGTTCCAAAGGTGGGTGGAATGATTTGGACTCGTTAGAAGTAGGCAACGGGGGGATGACTAATGAGGAGTACAAGTCGCATTTCACGCTTTGGGCTATTTTGAAGAGTCCTTTGATGCTAGGCAATGATATTAGCGACATGTCACAGGAGGATTTTGCAATCATCACAAACAGAGATATAATAGAAGTAAATCAGGATGAGGATTCGGCCCCAGCTCATCGTATATGGGGCACAAGCAATAGTCTACAATTATTTTCGCAAACCCTCTCTGATAATAGCCAAGTTGTCGCAATTTTTAATGCAGGGGAACAGCCCATCCATAATATTGATATATTATTTACTGATATTTTTATTGATAAGATCGAAATGGCCAAGTTTACTTTTGGCAGCAAAGATCTCTGGAGTGGTGAGTCCATCAACAGCGTTAGGGATAAATTAGTTGCAGACGTTGAAGCACATGGGATCAAGGTATGGCGATTGACACGCAAAGAGGGGAAATGACCTTGCGGCAGAGACTTGGTATTAGGTCTAGCTCATTTCTGCCAATGGAACATACAATGCAACAAGAGTCTTACGTGGTGACTACAATAGCACTTATCTCTGTAAATAGACTTTACGGCTATGCCTCTGAGTAGCGTTTACGAGAAAAAGCTTATCTATTGCTTTATAGAGCACTATTGAGAACTTTTCATGGCCATATTTCCATGTTAAACTATTAGGTTTAGTCTATCTCACAATTTGGGCGGGACCTACCCTTCAGAAATGGAATTGATGCACAATAACATTTATGTAGACACAGTAAATGTACAACTACGCCTCCATGCCGAAGGTTTTAATTAGACTCCTAAATAGAGGAATCTCCAGGAACCAATTTAACGAATCTGAAGCGCTGACATTGAGCTCGCCTTAGGAGCAAAAAGTGTGTTCTTTGTTATATTCTTACCGCAGCTACCTTCGTTGATGTCTCCCAGACTTTAGAGCTACTCCCTGTGCGTCATTTTAGTGATGTATACTGTCGTCAAAGTCCAGTTTCAAGATGGAATTGTGACCTAGTATATGTAAGAAAGGCAGATCTGATTTTTCACGACGAAGGGGCGCACCTCCTGCAATCTGAACTAAGTTCATGCGGACTGCTCTTTTCTTGCAGGTTGCAGGCAAAAAAACCACACCAGCCTCATAGCAAGTGTAAGAGTTCCAAAAGTCACAGGGAAAGCTAACCGAAGTGATGAGATCTTACCTAGCAACTATAAATCGCATGAGATGAAACATCCTAGTTTAAACTTCTATTCTCTCAACCTCTGCGTCTCATCTGTTTGAGTCTTTGTTTCTCTGGCCAATCCGATTCTCCGCATCCCTACTTTGCGGCTGACGTGCATTGGTGGTACATCTCCGCACAGAGGGTGGAGGTTTCACTCTCAGAACCGTAACTAGCAACGCCAAATATCCGCCATCATCCCAATCCTAATTAAGTAATATTTTCTGGGAGGGGAGATGAACATTATTTTGAATGATCAATATTTTTTATCTAGAGGGGTTAAAGGTTAAACATACCATCTTACTTCGAGCCTAGACCCTGGAAGGATCTCTGAATTGAGAAAATAATGGCTATGAACATCAGCACGTGAGTTCTAACAACGTGACTTGCAATCTTGTGACTCCTCCCCTCCAAAATTAGTTTTAGGTTTCCGGAATTTCATCCTCCTTGCTAATCTCTTATTTGTACATAGCACATTGACACATTAAAGCATAGCATGACGGTGACAATTCCCTGCCTAGCAGATGTGTGCTTGATTCCAGTATGTATAGGCAAATTTCTGCGCTCAACGGGTGCGAATTGAGTCCGTGGAGACACGTAGAACCGCACGGCTTTGTATTGCTGTTCATCAGTTATACGAAGTTTCAACTGATGAATGTGACGCTAGATCACCGCAAAGGTCGAAAAAAATGGGCTGAATCGTTCTGCAGCATTTATTTTACTGAAATTACTAACTATTGCAGATTGGAACCGGTTCTGCATCAGTTTCTGATGAAGTTACTGAGATCACCAGATTAGCACAACTGTCCCATCTCCATACCACTTTGCACAGTGCTGGAACCACGATTGAAGGACCATGGAACGAGGTCATGGACCTCATTGGTCAGATGCACGAGTTGTTGCACAAGAAGGGAATCGTTAGAATCCAGAGCGATATTCGTGTTGGCTCAAGAACCGATAAGAAGCAATCACCTCAGGATAAGATTGACGTCGTCCAAAGGAAGTTGAAGGAAGCAAAGTAGGTACACGAAGCAGATGTATAGAGGTTTGGTACATCATATTATCGCTTCTGAAGTTGCTGGGCTAGTATTGTTAGTTTTATCTTCAGAAAGCAAAGCTGATATTGGCTATTATTTGGGTGCAAAATTTGATTTTACTAGTTGACGAAGTCACTTGGTCAACAGCAAGGATATATATGTACTGATTACTATCCCCTTCCCTATTGTTATTATAAATGCGCATATCCAAGAGAATGTTATTGTTTTTATTTAACCTTGTAGATCCCAATGGTTGAAACCTCCAGATAGATCATTGCTTGAACAAAGCTCGAAATTCAGTTCAATTCCAACTGATCATATAAACTATATGTAGTGCGATCAGCGGTCATCAATAAAGATATATGTTATGTCTACATACAATTCTTCACTGTCCTCTGAGAAGGTTTCATTCAAGCTACAAACCCTTATCCTTAGTTGCTTGCGATAAGAACGATTATATTAATTGAAGCGTAATAACGGTAAAAAATAATGATGATAATAATAATATAGTATAAAAGCAGATAATACTAGAAATGAATAACAAACCCAAAAAACGACAAATGACCGTCAACTAGCAACTCTCCAATGAACCACCAGTTTATAAACTGGTTTCTTCACTCTATTCACTCGGAAATGCACTGCCGACCACACGGCCGTAGAACTGAATGGCGATATTGGTTATGATCTTGATAGTGATAATAATAATAATAATAATAATAATAATAATAATAATAACTTATGGTTTTAGCAACTACTGCTCAGCGAGTTTTCATCTCTAGTAGTAAGGCTGCTTAGGATAAGAAGAATACTGGTTGGCACTACCACTGTTTCCTGCAGTTCCAGTGCTGTATCCTCTCTGGTATGGGTGTGGAAGTGTCTGTGCACCGGCACCGTAGTATGAGCTGGCGCTGGAAGCGCTATTTACAGTATTTGTTCCACTAGCTCCACTCACACTACTGCCACTTGTGCTACCGCCACTGACACCCACTGAGGATGCTTCTTTCTTCAATTCAGGCAGCAGGATAGACTTTCTTTTTCTTGCCATGTTATTATTACCATTATCCTCTACACCTAAATCTCCCTTTTTCTTATATTGCTGGTCTCTTTGTTCGATCAGCTTTTCTGTCATCTTCTTTTCCTTGAGGCACTCGTTGATAGTGTCCTCGTTGACCCCAAAGGCACCAGGGCTGCTCCAGAACATGTACCGCACCACATCTCTACACTCCACGTCGGTGAAGTTCTTGTTAGTGGCCTTGTTAAGTTCAGTTGAGATAAAGCGCCATTTTTCGATCTCACCGGCATCCAAGATCTGCTGGAGGTGTACCTTGTCTCTCAAGTCCCAAGAGGACAGGTTGTTGTTACCCTGTTGGCCAACAATAACTTGGTAACGATTTCTTGCAGCCAAGTATGAGCCAACTCCCGATATTTCTGCAATTTCAACCCAACTCTTGCCCTTCTTCTTAAGCGAAACTATGAGTTCGTCCTGAGCCTTTGAGAACTTGGACTTTCTCTTAGCTCTCTTTTGAGCGATATTGAGGTTCAAATCTGGTCTTGTTCCAGCTCTCGAGAGAGGAGGAGCTGGCAAAAGCGCCTGAAGGCGTTCGGGGAAATTAGAGAAAATTACAGACGAGTTTGGACCCCCAGAAGCGGATCCTTGAATCTCAGTAGAGGCCAATTGCTGGCTCTGCTGCTGAAGAAGTTGCTGATTTTGCAGCTGGTTTTGTTGGTTCTGCTGATTTTGCAGTTTTTGTGGAGGAAACGCAATCTGAGATGTAGGTACAGGCACGTGATACTGACTGTAGCCCGCATTATAGTAGTTTGCTCCCAGGATGGTGTTGTTAGCAGCGATGGGGGTTGAGTTGTTGTTGGAGGTATTGCTAGGAGTGATGGAGCTCGGGTTAGGTGTGTTGGAGTTAGCGGCGTTGGCCCCGTTTGAATTGGGCATCAATAAGTAGTTGTTGACGGGGATGGACTCAAAGTACTGGTTAGGGTTGTTCTGCAGGTTCTGTTGTGGTGGTGGGGGATAGGATTGACCCACTGGAGGTGGGTACATCACCAGTTGATTAAGGGTGTATTGACCGTTAGGAGGGTTCATTGGGATGTATGAAGGGTTTTGGACAACGACAGGCAGGGTATAGAAACGAGGCTGGTTGTCGTAAGCATTATCCTTGAGTGCGTGTGGAGGAGGGCCCTGCTGCGCATAGGCGTTAGGGTGGGGATGGAAGTTGGAAGACGATGAAGAATTGTTGTCGTAGGATGACATCATGAAGGAAGACTAATGTTCTGGAAGTGGGAGGGAGGATTGATGTATCCTGGAGAAGGTTGGGGGTGACGGTGTGGTTATTGGTGGTGTTGGAGCGGACTCAAGCGGTCGTCGGTGTGCTCAATTGGGAAGGAATAGTAGATGGTGGTGGAACCAGCGTATTTAACCAAAATAGATAACGGATTCTAAGTACAATAGTTCAGCTGGGACTAGCCTAGAGGAACAATCACACCAATATCCGAGTATAAAGGGTCGTTTTTTGTAGTGTAACTAGAAGATTAATTACAAGGTGATAGCACTAACTATGGAAATATTAGTGTGTCAAATGGAAACCGAACCAGAAACGGAACGGAGTGAATTAGACGGCAGAGTGTTTTGAAGCGGATTGCTGACTACACTGGTGTAGCAGTAGGAAGATGGCTCTCGAAGCTAGTGATTGTGTTATACCTATACCTGAAAGGCAGTCCAATCAATCAACAAGATTACAAGCACTAAAAATACTTAGTACACGGATCCTAAAAATTTCACCAAGCGGAAGCTATTATTTATATATACATATGAAGGACGCTAACTGAGACTAGGAAAGCTACGAACTCAGGACTTGCCTCTCAATCAAGCATAGGAGACAGCTATTGTATGATGAGTCTATATTACGGCGGTCAATCGTATAAAAAAGAATTGTGTTTTTTGTGGATTTTTTAAATTGGGTTTTGTGGTAAATAATTTTGGTTAATTATGAGACGGGTGGGAAAATAAAATATTATCTGGTGAGTTTATTAATTAATATACGAACTTTTTAATTTATTATTTGGCCCAGTTAATTTGCCTGGCCACCATTGGAGCCCAAAGGGTTGGGGAAACAAGCCTGGTCTAACCCGCCTGAGGATTGTGTGCAGGATCCGCATTCCCCATTTATTTTTACAAGTTGTATGTGCATGATGCAGATATTCCTCTCAACTCTATCTGGGAATCATTAATTCGCAATTCATTAAGTTCTCCCCTCCTCGACCTGGTCGCCGTGGCCCACAATCACTGCAGAAAGCCCAAGAGTAGCTCCCACAGTAATGGTGAGCTCAGCGCAAGCCTCTGAAAACGCAAGCAGTACACATACTTCTTGCCTTGTTTCGGTCGTTCGCCGTATCTCGATATTGGGTCGAAACCTGTTTACTGCGCCCGAATCTGATGTCCCCCGAATCTGCAATCCGACTCGGGATCTTCTGTTCCTATGAACCCATCTCTCCATGTGTGATGATCGACTACACAGCATCGAATTGGCCCATTGGGGATCTGGGAATGCACGGTCAAGCCGCTCACACACCTTTAGAGTGTCTCAGTTTACCCTCCGGGTTGGTGCGTGATTAGTGATCACGATAGTAAGCCGTACCACATCAGTGAACAAATCTCAGAGAACAACTTGGAAGCTTCCCTACTGCTTCATTGTGGTATTTTGTGACCCTGGCCAAAATAATAGTAACATGCAAAACGCTCGTCACCTATGATGTAGTTGAACTCTGAATAACAAGGCCACAATACAGAGATTCAGCGCTCTAGACCATCATGTCGCAACTGTTGCTCAACCCTCACACTTTTAAGCATACGGCAAGCAACATGACACTGTAGTACCTGTCATACTCCAAGCTTCAGCCATTACATTCCCCTCCAAAAAGTAATTAAGCATGAACTGACTCTAATATTATATAAATATTATACGGACTAAAAATATTTGACTACAGATAAGGATCTGAAGCACAATCATCATCGTTCTATGCATTTACTTTGTCAATGAGCTACTATCACGGGGTTTCTCGGGGCTGTCAGCGAGAGAGTTTCGTTTTTTCTCCTTGCGTATTTAACTTTGCTACAATCACTAGGGGCATGAAAGAACACCACGAGAGTCAACCAGAACCGGACGCACGGTAATAATATGTCAAACCGATTTATGTGTATTGAGACGGTTATGGTGAGAGGTACATCTCCGCCTGAAATCCAATGGATAGTCTTCATTGGAGGAAGGTAGTGTTGCTACGACCACCGAGGAAAAAAAAAACTCCAGTGGGGCGTCTCTATACAACCGCTGCGCAGTGGTGGAAAAAAAACAGTTTTCTCGCCACACTGACACCGAGAAAGGCTGGCGACAGTAGGGGTACTACTCGTAAACACTGAGATCGTGTTTACTCTGCATGGACCTTACCTGTACAATTACTGTAGGAAGATGAAACAGCACTACTTCAAGGAAGGAAGCATCTACATTTGCTGCTAGACTACTTAAACTGTTGGGTGTTCTTTCCTTGTATTTATATGAAGAGAAGCAGGTAACTAATCCACTGTCGATGCTGACCCTCATCTCGTATAAGTACAATAGAGCCATGAAAAATGCGAAGCAAATGGATCTATAATATTCGATATTATCGGCACTAGTGAAGCATTATAACGTAGAAGTAACCATTCTCACTAATAAAATTACTCTCTAGCCGGAATTTATTTTGTGTGAATCATGATTCAAATGTGTGGGGTCGACTTTCACTGAGGTATAACCCAAAGTGAACATTCAAGCGTCGAACTATTTCGGATATACCAAACTAGTCTACGGGCACGGTACTATTGTTGATGTGCATTAACTCTGCAATGTATTCATTAAAGTGATGCATCGTCGATGTGATGCACTCGACTATTCGCTATGTTTGACTCTTTACGGGTGTGACAGTGTATTTCCCCGTTTCTGGTTAAATGTACTCTCATCTAATTCGTTGGCTTTACAATACCTCCACTAGTCATTAATTTTTGATCTTGCTTGACATATTTCGGGTCCCCTGTATTATTTGCCTTATAGGCTAGGCTATCTCTTGGGAATATGCGTATATTCCGTTAAAATTTGACCTACCTACAACTTGCCAAATAGGTCCCTACATGTAACTATGCCCAACAAATACAGCCATATCGCCTCTCCACAGACTAACGGTCTTCATGCTGTTGACGTAATGTACGCTGGTTGAAAGTTTAATTTGTCCAGTATGATGTAAGGTCTGTCATGAATCATCATCGTATGATTTGTTCCCATGTTGTTCGGACTAGAAAAACTCGCAGAAAAATTTTTGCTGGAAGTTCATTTCGGCATGTCGATCCTAGAAAATATGCATCTAACATGCAAATTAATTCCCTCCAATGGCTTGGATGGAAGCATCAATCACAAAATAACGGGCAATTATCTTGGAGGTACTTGTAGTTACAGCAATTCAATGGGGAACAAAGACACCGTGATTGCTTCAGCTGTTACTATGACACGAGTACCAGGGTCTGGGGTACTAAACATATCAACTGAGTTATAATGGCAAGTTATTGTACGTAGCGCTGGTTTCATTTCGACGTGGGAGCTCTGGGTAACACTATTAATGACTCAATCTACATGCCGGAATGTTCAATGGGGAACAGCAGGTTGGGTCGATCCAGTCTCAGGTTGTTATCGAATGCTGTTGTGGGACGCTTTTAATACGGTCTAGTGGTAAGATGCACCTAAAGCTACATTACAGCGCACCTCCGGGGGAATGACTATCGTGACAAATAGGGTAAGTCATGAACGTCCATTACGCAAATGCCATATTAGGATAAGGGTTTCTATCTACTATACCCATTTGGAGAGTACGCTTCCGTAACACATTACTGGACACAGGTGGCCGTAGATTGATTCTTAACGCGCACACTTGAACCATCTGGAATTAAATCTTCTAAACTTTAAATTGAAAGTCAGAATCAACCATCTGAAAAAAAAATGGCCATATTTTCTGTATGATTGCATTATTTGCAGGTTGAATATGGGGATATTGGGCACATTAATCTCATTCTCACCGTGAGCACAAAATACTCCCGAAAGGGAAATTGTAACAAAGGAACATGTGTTTGCATGGTGCATGCATGGCGTATGATACCTGTGCAGTCTGATTTTGTATATACTTGTTGACTACCTATTTCTTTTTTCTCCAGTTTACCTAGTATCTTTCAATTTCTCTTGTATCAGGCTCTTAAATTAAGATTAGGAGGTTAAATCCATAACCTTGTAATAACATCATTGATGTTACCAAATTAAATTTAAACTCCAAAAGAAATTAAAGAAGATCTCTTTCCACGATGACGTAGATTCTGTCGCTATTTTGGCGATGCTTTCCCCGAATTTCAACTTACTTACCGCATGAAGCGATCGTGCGGGATCTAGATCTCTTTGTTCTGGTTTTTTGAGTTTAATGCCCAAGAAATTGTTGCTGCGTCTTTGTCCAGCTTCATCAATGTGAATTTCCAATCACTAGTGCTTTCATTGTCAAAGCAATGCGTACGGCAGATTGTCCTATTTCGACTTGGTCGGCATTCAGCCATACCTTGCACTGCGATAAACGCAGCATTGATTGTCCACTTAGATCTCACGCTAATAATATTATTTCTCGCTGCTTGACTTTAGATGATATTACTTTTGTATTTACGAAAAATAGGTTTTTGTTGAATAATTTTCAGGCCCGATCATTCGCCGTATCCTGCGTTAAGGTTTAGTTGATAGCACCCCCTCCAACTGCCTAGACTCTACGGCGTGTGTTATACCCCTTTCTTTTAGGTACAATGCACAACCACACAGATGTACTTTTCTACGTAGTGGCACTGGTTATGGATCATGTTCACTTCCAACTGATTTCCCAAAAGGTAATAACTCCTGCCTTCACTTATTACCGCTCTCCAATTCCCCTTTTTATTTTGCCTTAGCAAGCGTGCACCACTGCTTTCGTTTATCAGTGGGACAAAGTATTTTTAATACGATGCAGTTCCCATTGTTTCTAAGACTTATGCATCGCAATCAATCACTATCTCTAATGAGCTGTTCTCGATGGCCCAATCGAATTGCATTTGGTTGCAAATACGAGACTTACGAAAAGACCCTAGATTACGACTGCCGAATACTCTAATCGTTTTTCCATTCCCATATGGACATGAAATCTTGCGTTCGAAATTCAGTCCTGGGCATTTCCCATTGTTGTGATGGTCACAGGACATTCAGGCCGTAAGTAGATCACTGAATTTCCCTCTGCTGGCCTTCATAGATATCCTTATCCAGATGATATTTTTTGGGCTTTGATCGGGAAAAACTGCACGGTTGCACTAATCAAAATCGTAGGCGTAATCAACACACCACCCTCCGGCATAAACTCGTGTTCCCTCTATTAACTTACGCCAAGATGTATGCAAAGTTTGTTATTGTTGCATCTTGGCCGATATAATATAAGCTGTGAAGAGATCGCTTTTAGATAACGTACTTAGCGACATATTGGAATAAATTACGATGGTGAGAAGAAGATTTGCATGATGTTCTTGATTCGGTGGAAATACAATTCCAATGGGTTTATTACTTTGAACCCCTACGAGCAAGCTTTTTTATGAAGGCTTCATCATCATTTCTTGGCCAGCTTAAGGATGTTCCTCTACGTAGGTTATTTTCTTCAACCCTTGTCTACCAAGTTTATTAGATTTTTATAGTTAGCCATTGGAATATAATACCAATCTGACCAAAATAATTGCACGATAGCACCTGTTCTCCTCAGTGAACATAAAATAACCAGAAAGCACCTTCTTAATTAAAGACGTCTTTACTGGTGGATCCCACCTCCAATGGCAGATCGTAAGCCTTCAAACCATGGTCAAAATCGTTAATACTTACTCCAATTACAAACTAAATAAAATAGCAGGTCTAGCCATAATGCATTTCATGTTCATTGAGCCCCGTCGTTTATTAACTGCCTTCGGTTAGGAGACACTAGATCGCCATTTACCAGAACAATAATATGGCATTTCTTATAAATCGTGGATATTGATGGGTCCCCATTGTCTATTTCTTTTTATTTCCGATGGTACAATTTCCATAACCCCGATTTCGACAAAAGCAAAAAGCACCATTCGAAAGCCGTAAACTATATATGCCACATCATGAAGGTATCATCAAGATAGCTTGTTTGTTGCCCGATTTGAAGGCTATATGCCTCTATATTAGACCTTAGCGAATACTTTTTATGAGGGGGTATATCTATATTCCTGACTAACTAATACTTAATTAGTGGGGTTTTTTTTCAAGGGATAGATCTTTACACTGTCTAGCTATTTCAAGGAGAGGTGTTTTTTTTTTTTTGAAGGGGTATATCTTTATTCCTAACTAACTAAACGAATAGAGAGATAAGAGAAAGACAGTGTGATAGTGATCAGTACAGAGAGAAACCCGAGGGTGAAAACTCTCTGCCAAAACCCTTTGGGGCAGTTATCTCATCTTAATAGATGAGAAATTAGAGGATGTAGGTGATTTAGTATTTGGAGGTGGAGAGTGAATTAGACAATAGGCATTACTTCGTACAGAGAAACCAAAGCAGTTAGATCTCTCTGCCACTCTTATGGCATTTAATCGTATTAATCGTAATCATTTTGCTTGCGTTTTTTTTTTATGCTTGCGGCATGGATCTTTCGTCCTGTATACAATTTTGACTGACACCGCCTCATGAATTAAAGACAAATCCTAACAAAAAAAGCCGGTCTAGTATAGTGGTTAGTACACGTCGTTGTGGCCGACGAAACCCAAGTTCGATTCCTGGGACCGGCATTATTTTTTTTCAACTATTCTTGAAGTAGTCGAAACCATCAATATTGAATTGATGTGTTATTGTAGCTTTTTTTAAAATACTAATGTTGTGATTATAGTAATATAGAGCTGAAGATGAATGATATCACGTAAGTTATGACGTATCTCTACTATAATCAATTTATATTATTGTTAGTTTTTTGTTAATTGAACACTTTTTTAGTGAATTGAACTTTGCATTTTAATCCAAACTCTTATGAAATTATAGAAAGGATAGTAAAGATACAACAAGTAGTATGATGTAGAATGCGTATTCTTATGATGCCTATACAACTTGTGTACCTATGTCTATTATCATATTTCATTACTTAAGGTCAATTATAATATTGGTATACGGCGCAGGCAATTGAATTAGTTTAATATTTATCGGTTCTTCAATACGGCTGCAAAGGCCTTCTGGGAAATTCACATTCTCTTCAAAGCTTTCAACATTATAAATACATTGGGAGCCAGGTAAAAGCATGGCTTGTTAAAACATATAAAAGAACATTCTCATCTAATTCTATCGGAGTTTAAACAAATAAATAGAACAACAAATCCACTATCGATGTCGGGATAAAATTAGGACATTGAGAATTGAAGATAATGAGCAATAGTAAAGTGAACGGAATTAGTTGATCTCAACTGGAATAAAAATTTATAGATGGGTGAAAGTGGAGCATTCAAAAAAGCGAGTGGTAGACATTCAGTTTTGCAAGCTGAGTCTATTTGTCCTCCTCTTTCTTACCCAAGTTCTTTGTCAAGAACTTAAGCGGGAGTTTGGCTACTTCGTCCAAGGACTTGTCTGGGTTGAAGTCCTTAGACTCCTTGTCGAAACCATAACTCTTCAGCAATGGAGGACTCTTGACACCAGTGTCAAGCTTGGTCTTAGAGAGGTTCTCTATGTTTCCTCTCAAGCCCTCTTCGACTTTGCTTTTATCCTCAGAAGAAGTCTCCTCTGCTGGAGCTGGATGTGGGTCGAACACTCTGGTTGGTGTTCTTTCCTGCTTGTGTTCCCATGGGAAAAGCGGAGGTTGCGAGTGAGTAGCTGAGGTCAATTCACTTTGGAAATGGTCAGCAGCATCTTCTGCGTCCCACTTATTGGAGTATTTGTCGAATTTCAAGTTGTAAGCTTCTCCCTTTGGCAAACTGAGAAGCTTGGCCTTAAGTTCAGCGTCTGCAGCGAAGAACTTGTTGAAGTCTCCCCACCAAAATTGGTGGAAGTTGTCGAAGTCGGCAGACAAGATATCACCCGAGTGCCAAGGCTTGGTCAGGCCGATGAAATGCAAGAGTTTGATATCGTCAAAGAAACGGGTAAGTGCTGGGTAGTACTGGTAGGCATTTGTGAAGTTTGGAGTAACATTGTAGATGTATGGCAACTTGATCCAATTGGTACCCTTGGAAGCCAAGTTGAAGAATTCGTTCAATAATCCTTGATCGGCACCATCAAAGGTGTTGTTTTGAGCGGAAGTGAAGTCCAAGAGCTTGCCGAAGACTTCCTCGTCTGGCTTCAATAAAAGAACTCCCGAGTTGAAGATATCTGGCCAGCCAGAATCAGGACTTGCAACGATTTGAGAAGCTGGCAAGTCTTTGTACTCTTCAAACAAGTGGTCCAAGCTAGCTAATGGCAAGGTATCACTGTCCAAGTATACCAAAGTGTCATACTTGGATTGGTTCCACAACAAGACTTTGGTGAAAGTAATGGACAACTCACTTCTGCCTAAACGGTCCACGAGCTTATCGAGAGGAGCGTTAATGACCTTATCGTCAATAGGAATAATGTCATCGTAGATGGTCTTAAGAATGTCCACGGAGGATGGGGAAAGAGCCGAGGAATCAACGAGAATAGCCAATTTATGGACAGTCTTCAATTCCTTCAACTTTTGGCCAAGGGTAAGGGCACCTGGAAGGTATGACTCGTTAGTCAAGAGGGTGACGTATGCTGAATCTTTAGTCATTTTGAGCTAAAACTTAAACTAGCGGGAGGGAATAGATTTCCAATTAGGGGGTTTCTGGGGGTTAACTGCCTAAGGACAACGGTTCGAATAGCGGGTTTGGCGGCTATTGACGGTTACGGAAAGACAGCGGTTGCGATTGGGGCCTGATTTAGCTAGTGAAATTGACAAGAACTGGTGAATGACGAGTCTTGAAGCAATGAAATTAGAAAAATCTCGACTTTTGTAACAAATAGCAAATTAGCAAGTATCAGTTGTACAAGAAAGATAACTATGGCTTTCGGATAAATAGCAGATTCCACGTATAATAATACACAGACGACACAATTACTCAATGCAGAATTTCACAAATCGACTCGACAGAAAACTCTATTATACCAGCAGTAACAACAACTTATATATATCTCAGGAAGAAGAGGTGGTGTGAGTTTTCGAATTCCAAGAACACCTGTAACCCCTGTTTATCTTATCACAAAAAATGCCAAAAGCACCCGAAGCGTCGTTAACTATGGCCGATTGAGGCACGCACGCACCACCACATTTCATGTGGAATTCACAGTAGAGGCGGCAGAGGAGGAGGAGGCCCGGACCACAAGACATAGGGGGTCGCTGCGGTCATGGCAGCGGTAGGGGGGGACCATTGGGCCCGTTGGAGCCATGGAATTGGCTTCGTTAAATGCCAGTTCGTCGTGGTTAATGGCCCACCCAATGAGACGATATGATCCACCGGCTTTGGTGGTGGTGAGAAAAACCCCTATTAAGCCGAAGACGCACAGATGAGATAAATAACAACACGCTGCGGCTGTTGCTGCTGGCAGTAAATAATATCCTCCGGATCAACACTTCTTCTGGATTATTATGGCAATTCCTTGTGTACACCCATAAATTCGAGGGGAGGCATATGCTACGATGCCAATAGAAACTGACCAGGATAGGAGGAAAACACCCGTGCCGCAGCAGTTAATCTGTTGGCCGATCCTGAGCCGCACTTTCGTTGGGTCTTCGTCTGTGCACTGACAAACCTTATTCGTCCTTATTAGTAGGGGTGTGCCCGATCGGGCAATGTCTGCTAATAAACACAGGTACCAGGCGGACAGTGTCGGGACAATTAAGGAAATGGTTGCATCGGAGAGAAAGACCAATGGGATAGAGCAATGCTTGAGCGGGCTCCAGGACAACCACATGTAGTGCAGAAAATGTGGCTACGGTGTGGAGGAATAGCTAATCGACTAGGACGGCTGAACCACAACAATAGTGCCCTAAAGTTTAGTGCATAAGCCTAGAGGTTATGTTATAGTTGCAAAAATTTTCAGATGTGTATAATGGATGCGTGTGGGAATACGAGAAATGTGGTTATACACCTCAGAATTGTGTCATACGAGGTTGACTATATGGCGGTACCCCAGTAGAATTTTTAAAAAAAATCTACAGATCGTGGTTGTTGGTGCTGTATCGTAGGTGAGGTGCAAGATCGGACCTGAATTCGTCGTCATTTCGAGCTAAGTCTGATTGACAACGGTTCACCAAAGTGATCGCTCAAATCATTTCGTTAAGAATCTACCTCACCGACGGATCTCTCCTAGTCGGCATTTTTAATGTCCAAATGTATATTATGTAATCCATATAGCTATACATACAATTCTCTTTTATTCTTGGTCGAGACGACCATTATGAACTCCTAAAGGAGTTGTATCACCTACCTCTTTAACTCTTATGATTTCTGACTTGGATGGATATGCTGTGTCTGCATTTTGAAATGTGAGACTAAAACCCTCTACACTCAAGCATCCATTGACTCAACTTTGAATGTCCAGTTTCCTGTAGCTGCGTCATACTCTTCGAAATCCATGTCTGGCAACTTCTTCAAGTTTTCAATATGCATCTTAACCACCTCGCTCTTTGGATCAAGAAGTGGCAACTTATCAGCCTTATTTAACGGGTAACATCCTTCTAAGACGATACGGGCTGGTAAGTTCAAGCCTTCTCCCTTCTTTGGTCTATTATCATCAGGATAAGCAAGACAGGACTTGGCACCAAAGATGATAAGGTTACCTGGGATGTCGTCCAAATTAACAAAACTTGACAAGTCTACAGGTTCCAAAAACTCAACTTGTCCATAATGTTTACGACCTACCTTGAAGTTTGGAATAGAACGTAATTCAGAAAGAGTTTTCTTCTTCAATTGCGATAACGGTGGAGAAGTCCAATAACCGTTGTCATCCACTTCCTCAGTCACCGAGTCGAAATCTATTGGAGTGGAACTTGTGACTGGTGGAACGACTTCTATGTTCTTATTTTCTTCAATGACTTTAACAGAGTCTTCACTCCCCGTAGATTCTATACTCTTCTTCTCCAAATTAAAGGTAACCTGCTTAGTAGGACCATTTTGTGAGCTGCTTGAAGGAAGCAACTGAGTTTTAGACTCCTTAGATTTGTCTAAAACAAGTTTCTTGAAGTTAGCCTTAGGTGCAAAAATGTCCGAAGCTATAATGGCGGCATCTGTTCCAGCGGTAAACAAATTATTATTCTTCATAAGGTTAAGTTCCCTCAGACTACTTTCCAGTACTTTTGGTAAAGCACTAACTCTGAACAAAGGAGCAACTCTGTGGGCACTGCCAAGAGTTACAGTCTTTTTAATTGAACCAGACGAGATTACAGGAGTAGCAGTAGGCCTTGGTGCATTGGTCTGCTGAGCTCCTGTAATACTTTGGAACATGGGGTTGTTGCCATATGGGTTTTGTGAGTTGATATTAACTAAAGGCTGTTGCTGTTGTTGTTGCTGTTGGAGTTGATTGTTTTGTAAGTTTCCTGATCCAAATGTATTACCTCCGAGGTTGTTGGAGTTGTTCAATGTGCTGCCTCCGAACAATCCACCGGTAGATCCTTGGACACCTAAAGTAGAAGGCTTCGATCCAAATAACCCCCCGCCTGTTGTATTGTTGGCTCCCAATCCTCCAGCATTATTGTTACTACCAAACAAGCCACCACTTTGATTGTTGTTATTGTTGTTGAGAATATTCGAATTGTTGTTATTACCTCCAAACAATCCACCGGTACTTCCTGTGTTAGCGGTGTTGCTTCCTCCAAACAAACCGCCGCCAGTTGTTCCTGCTGGTTTTGCGCCGAAGAGACCTCCCGACTGAGCATTATTTGCACCAGCTTGGCCAAAACCAGTTGTAGTATTGGCATTCTGGCCACCTCCAAACAAGCCTCCACCTGTAGTTCCAGCGGGTTTTGCTCCAAAAAGACCCCCGGATGCATTGTTTTGTGCGTTGTTGCCGCCGAAGAGACCACCAGCTTGGGTATTGTTATTTTGGGCTCCTCCAAACAACCCTCCAGTACTTGCTGGTTTTGCTCCAAAGAGTCCACCCGAATTTGCTGTATTGTTGTTATTCTGAGCATTATTGGCCCCGAAGAGTCCTCCTCCAGTATTGTTGTTTTGGCCCCCAAACAAGCCTCCTGATTGAGTGTTGTTTTGTGATGCACCGAATAGGCCACCAGTAGCAGGTTTATTGGCACCAAAGCCGCTATTGGCATTGTTATTACCACCAAATAAACCTCCACCAGAGGACGCTCCAAAACCGCTTGCTGTGTTGTTGGAGGCGCCAAAGGCGTTGTTTCCAGTGTTGTTTGAAGCACCAAATAAACCACCACTAGCAGTGTTATTTTGGGCACCAAATGGAGAATTATTAGAAGCACCAAACGCATTAGCTGTCGTGTTGTTCTGTGCTCCAAATGGTGAGTTATTGGATGCTCCAAAGGCATTCGTAGAGGTATTATTGGCACCTCCAAATGGTGATGCGTTAGCGTTTGCTCCAGTATTACCTGAAAATAGACCTCCACCGGTGTTACCACTGCCAAAAGAGGAACCAGTAGTCCCAAAAGCTGTTGGTTTGTTAGCTGTAGAACCGAAAGCATTACTGGTACCAAATCCTGTAGGACGGGCACCACCAAAAGCTGATGTAGAATTGTTGGCAGCTCCAAAAGCTGAGTTAGATGCTCCAAATGCATTAGAGGTTCCCTGGTTTGCTGTACTACTAGCACCAAAAGGTGAAGTGGAGTTTGCACCGCCAAAGGCACCACCAGTCGATCCGAATGCAGAGTTGGTGTTTCCACCACCAAAAGCTCCGCCAGTACCACTCGTGGCACCACCGAATCCAGTACTTCCAGTACCAGAATTAAAGCCAAATCCACCGGCGGCTGGGGCACCTGGTGCATTACCAGTTCCGTATCTTCTATTCTGTTCATAATCCTTCAATCTGAGCTCCTCGAACGAGAAATTTCTATACTCTGGCATAGCACTTATGTTCTGGAAAACATTCAAAGTGCCAGTCGAATCCTTTTCGCTATACGGAGAAAATGGCTTGATTGCCGTTCCGTTGTTGGTGTTGGCGTCAATGCCAGCAGTGGCTCCGAATGCCGTTGAATTCGAAGCCCCAAAGGGCGAACCTACATTATTGGCAGCAGGTGATCCAAAAGCACCGGAAGTAGCTCCAAAACCAGTTGGTTTTGCTGCCCCAAAAAGGCCCCCTCCAGTATTACTAGTTGCTCCAAGACCGCCAAATGCAGAAGTGTTGTTGTTGGCCGCTCCGAATGGCGATACGGCCGTGTTTCCAGCCTGGTTCGTGTTGTTAGCGCCAAACAAGCCAGAGCCCGTGTTACCAGCACCACCGAAAGCCGATGGAGCACTGGAAGCACCACCAAAGGCACTCGTACCAGACCCAGCACCGAAGGCCGAACCCGAATTCGTAGCGTTGTTGTTGGCGGCGCCGAATATGCCCCCAGAGTTACCAGTATTGGCAGTTCCACCAAAGGGGGAAGTCGCATTAGTACCTCCATTGTTATTGGCCGTGGCGCCAAAGGGCGAGTTGGAAGTTCCGCCAGAACTTCCAAATCCACCGAATCCTGACGTAGAGCTACCAAACATCCCTGATTGAATGTTTATACTTTCCAATTACGAAAGAAATGACGTCGTAAATCAGGTTTTTGGTTGTAAACTTTTTGGATTTTTGGATTTTCAGTTTTGATGGGGAGGTCGTGCAGGGACCATGTAAAATGGTAGCGCGGATAAGGGTAAGGTGGACTCATTTGGGTGCAAAATGGGAGGTTGATGGTGCTATTGATACAGCAAAGGGGGGAAAGAAGTGGGTAGTTTTAGAAACTGGGGAGTTGGAGTGGTTAATAAAAGGAGTAGTTATAGAAAACAAGAATTTTGGCCCTTTTTGTCAGGGAAGAAATATGAATTAGAGCTCAAAAATTGATATGAATGACTATCGAGAGGAACCAGTCCATAGTCCATAAGCAGCAGATGGCTAATTCGGTGTCGATTTCCTTTAAATGAAGAGAAATATAAAAGAGAGAGGAAGGTGAAGTATTGGGGAGATTCTTGGGGTGAAAAGTGGTATGATATGCCGGTAATAGTCGTTCTCTCTTATCAAGAGAGAATCTTTTGCTTCAATTTAATCCAAAGAAGAAGACGGAGAGGACGCAGAGGACTATGTTCCACTTAGATCGGTCACAAGGAGAATGAAGAAGATGTCACATATATAAGAGATACAAGTTAATATTATATTCTTTCGCATCAACAAATGCAATAGACATCACATCCGTGCACATTATACCATCTCCTCCCTACAAATATGCCTAGTAGTTTTCATGAAAATTCTTTCAAATTACAATTATAGTTCATATCAATTTTAACATATACCTTTGGTTTTCACCTTTTCATCGTCACCATGTCACCCTTATGCTTATACTTATACATGCAGATACTCAACCTTCCACTTCAACCTCGACTTCCTCTTCCTTCTTCACCCTTTTAGTCCTTTTCGTAACCAACGACGAGATATCACCCTTGCCGCCTCTCTTGGTAGGCGTCTTACCAGTTTCCAATTTAGCAGCGGCCTTGGCAGCAGCCTTTGCGTCTTTAGCTTTCTTGTCGTCAAACTTCTTCAAGTGCTCGGCCCTCTCTTTTGCACCCAACTTGAAAAGTTCGTCTCTCTTTTTAACGTACTCCTCGTTGTCTTCTTCCTTGCCCTCCAACCATTCAAGCAACTTGATTTCCTCTCCGTATTCAATGTCCTTATCTTTGATAGGAGTCTCCAACACGATGGGAATATTCTGAAGTCTTGGGTAGTTAGCGATAACTCTGAAAACTTCCAATCCCAAGAAGCCATGGCCCAACTTCTGATGCAAATCTCTGTTGGCCCCTAATGGCGCCTTTGAGTCATTCAAATGAATGGCACTCAAGTACTCTGCTCCAATTATCTCGTCGAATTGCTTCCAGAACTCATCAAACTTCTCCTTGGTGGTAATGTCATATCCAGCAGCGAATGTATGACAAGTATCCACACATACTCCTACACGAGACTTGTCTTCCACCAAGTCAATGACATCACGAATATCCTGAAGGTTAGAGCCAATTAAGTTTCCATGTCCAGCCATATTTTCAATGACGATCTTCACAAACGAAGTCTCCTTTATGGCCTTATTGATGTTCTTGGCCAAACGTGCAAGAGCTTCATTGTGATCGGAGTCCAAACTCGAGCCTGGATGGAAGTTATAGAGCCCAATGTTCAATTTTTCACATCTTTGCAAGTCATCTATAAATGAGCCCAATGCCTTTTCCTCCTTCTCTGGATCGGGGTTGGCTAAGTTGATAAAGTAGGAACCATGAGGCAAAATATCAGTTCTTGGGTTGTACCCATGCTCTTCACACAACTGGATGAATTTTTCAGCCTCTTCATCCTTAATCGGTGGGTTATCCCATTTTCTTGGTGATTTCAAGAACAAGGCGAAACTGTTGGCTCCAATGTCCATGGCATTGGTAACGGCCTTCGAGATACCTCCTGACATTCCTACATGCGCACCGAATTTGTACGATGCCCCGATTTTGGGATCAGTGCCTCTGTAACGCTCATACTTGAACTCAATTGGTCCCTTTGTTTTAGAGACTTTGGTAGTCTTTTTGGTGACCACCTTTTTCACCGTCTTGGCTACTACTTTGGTGACCTCACGCTTACTGGTGGTGTTAGTCGATCATTTTTCGGACTCCAAAAAATTGCAATTTCCTGCTTCTTCGATTGACGGATACGTACACTCTGGGAGGCATTTAGACTTATCAATATTGCTTTAACAGGCTAAAGAGTACACTTATGGAAATGCCTTCTTAAACATCATGGAAAACTCAACGCGATCCGGGGGAAAATAGTGCGGCATGGATGTGTTTGTTTGATCTTAGGAATTTTAATCACGTGCAATGGCATCGAGGTTACCAGTGTTGACATATGCTGACGTAACCAGAGATTGCACGCGATATATCAGCATTTCGCGACTTCATAATAGTATAGAGTGTTTTCATCACGTGACTTAATGATGACATCAAATGGAGAGTCCCTAGTATTTACTAGTAAGTAGGATTATTAGGAGATCGAAACGATAGAAAGGTGATATATGACCATTTTGAAAGATGAATTCTATGATTTTCACAAGAGGTAAATTTACTATAAATAAACTATATCTTATGCATATATAGATATATATCTATATATTTTTATATATATAGTTATAGATATACAAATTATACTCTCCCGATTCCTTATCTTTTCAACGGCAGTTCGTCGCGTTATCTCTCTCTGATTACCTAACAATTAGACACATTATCAGGGCCGTACACTGAATTTTTAATGGAGCCACAAGAAAACCTTTTGGTGACTAAATACGCTTGTATCAAAGCCAATTCAAACGGCTTTTGGATCGAGTAAACGAGTCTACGCCTTGCTAGAAATATTTGGTTGAGATGTCAGAAGTCAGAGCCTCCATAGTGCGGTATGTCCTGGCGTTTTTCCTTCCCGACAACACTCTTCAATCGAGACAGCGATGGATACTAGGTCTTATCAACTTAGCAGCCGTTGTGGTATTCTGGGTGCTATCGAGTTTCCTTGTAAACTCGATGGTTGAAGACGATATTTACAGAAAACCATTCTTTATCACCTACATCAACACAGGGTGTTTTTGCTTCTATATCATCCCATACTTGAAGTTCGAAGGGTTGACGGTTAAACAGTTCATAGCGAAGTTGAAGGAAGACTACTACATGAGCTCAACACTTCCGCAAAAGACCACCGACGAAGAGAGCTTGATGAATGAATATGGCTCAAACGACGATTTGGCCGGTATGAGCAACACCGAAAATTCATTGCACATCAGAGAATCGGGTTCGGATTATCAAGACAACGAAGAAATCGGAGTATACGAAACGGTCAAGTTGTCGTTACAGTTCATCATTCTTTGGTTTTCGGCCAATTTGGTGACTAATAGTTCGCTTTCTTACACTTCTGTTGCTTCTCAGACCATTCTCTCATCCACATCCTCATTTTTCACCTTGATCATAGGGTACTTGCATTCGGTGGAGAGAATTAATCAGAACAAGATCGTAGGTATACTATTGAGTTTTACCGGTGTGGCCATAGTGACGAGGATTGACTCCTCAAATGAAAACCCCAACAACCATAATTCGAATCTTTTGATTCTTTGGGGAAATGCTTTGGCACTTTCAGGAGCTTTGATCTATGGTGTCTACACCATTCTCTTGAAGCAGAAAATCAGCATTAAAAACTCCCGCAAAGAAAGAGATCTCAATACCCATTTGTTCTTTGGTTTTGTTGGTATCTTTTGTCTTGTTTTCTTGTGGCCAATTCTTATTGTGCTTCATTTCACGGGATACGAGACGTTTGAGATGCCTCCAACTAGACAGATAATGTGGATTCTTTTGATCAACGCTTTTGTCACATTTGTGAGTGACTTCTGCTGGTGCAAGGCCGTCTTATTGACGAGTCCTTTGACGGTAACAGTTGGATTGTCAATGACAATTCCGCTTGCGATGGTGGGAGACTGGCTCTTGAAGGGTTTCCAGGTGAATATCTGGTACGTCTTTGGTGCTGCAATTGTAACCATTGGTTTCTTAATTATTAATAAAGATGAGGAAGACGATTTTGTGCGGGAGGAGTAAGTGACAGTATAGATCTATAGATGTATAGAAGGAGGGAGAGATATTTAAGACATATTCATTCTAATATCATTAGAGTCATCCACTTAATAAACAAAAGAAAAGGATTGTGACTATGTAGAACTAGGAATAGACTGGAGGCAGAAAGAATCGAATGAGATGAAAGACACACACTGCCAATACGCTCAGAGCAGTCTATTCTACTGTCTCTATAGTTGTTTTCACGAAGTTATTAAATCTGACTGACTCATGTTGAAAGAAATCAGATGAACTGAGAGAAAAGTGGCATTCGACTTATAATTGTTTTGCAAGTATCGTCTTGCTGGGCCCAGGCTATCATCATTAGAATACAGCTTCCTCCAGTTATACTTCCTGTCGTAGTACCCACCAAAGCGAATAATTGAACAGAAACAGATGAATAAGACACTATAACACCACTCTTAAACAATCATCTTACCATTCCACTTGTAATACCTCCTCTAATCTACCATTTACCATTAATTCAGTTTTATAGAAAGTGGCTGCGAAATTCCATCTCTCACTGTTAAGCTCACATTGATTATTCATGAACACTGATGGTTCTTCTCCATATTCGACCAGAAAAAGGACGTCAATATCGCCCATCCAGAACCCAAATCTCTACGGAAATAACCCCAACCCACACCTCTTCCCCTTCTTCACAACTTCAACTCTTAAATCTACTCCACTAATACTTCTTACACTAACATAATTAATCTTCACTACAAAACAGCGCTACCACGCGAATTCCTCAGCGTTAACGAAATCACATTTTTGAAGTTCGAATTCTTTAAAACCTTCATTTCTTCTTCCTATGGGACAGCAAAAGACAGCAATACTCCTTATATAACGACGATCCGTTCGGTCAGAACTTCACACAGTTCATCCATTGTTCCAGAATTGTCTTTTTTTCAGATTTTTTTTCACTCATTTCTGTAGATCTATCAGCCTATTGCCGGTTATCAATATATCTTCAGTAGACGGTCATTACTCGGTATCATAAGAGCCATTGAAGTCCAAGCAAGCCAGACTAAACATAAACACACAAACAAACAAGCAAAATGCGAGTAGCGAGTGCCATCTACTTCGCTCTTTTGTGCATAATTTCGGTGATGTCGTCGTCGAGTATCCGTGCTCTTCGACTCACAGAAGAATCAAGTCTCTATCAAGACCATGTGATCTCTATCACCAATAGTGACATGTCGTTAGTAAGTGGGCCTCGAGACTATTACGTCCTCACGATCCTCACATCAACGTCTCCTCAGCACGAGTGCAAAATTTGTACCGATTTAGAGCTGGTAGTAGCCAGAGTGTCTAATTCGTGGTTCACCGACTACGCCGGTTCCAACCTTCTTTTCATCCTTTCAATTGACATTGTGGATAGAACCAATATCAAGTTATTTGACCGTGTTCAAATCGATAGCGTGCCTCACATTTGGTTGTTTCCCCCCAACATGAATAAGGTTGAATTGGAAGACCCAGAAGCAGAGAAGAAGGACCTTTCGATATTCGAGGATTTGCACTACGAGTTCAAGACACCACAAGCAAAATTCGACGACCAGGCATTAGAATTAGCTCGTTTCCTCTCGGAAAACATCCAGAAACCTATTACACTTAGGCAGCAAGATCCAATGACAACATTCATGAAAACTTTCAGTTTGACCCTTGCTGCTATTATTTTGATCAAGAAAAAGGGACCTGCCATAATCACTGGGACCCCAAAGAAACAGATTGTCATGCTTTTGGCGATAGCCTTTATCATGTGCTGTGTATGTGGGTATCAATTCTGTAACATGAGAGGTGTACCCTTTGTGGCTAGAAACGAGAAGGGTTTAATTTATATTAGTGGTGGTGCCCATTATCAGTTCGGAGTAGAGATAGTGTTGGTATCATTAAATTATGTGGCACTTGCAGCTGCATTAATATCCTTGGTGTGGTTGGGTAGCTATAAGGTGGGCAAGGAAACTCTAATCAGCAACGAGCTGACGAAGTTTGTGTTGATCATTGTGATGAACTTTGTACTCTACTTGTTGTACAGCACCTTGACGAGTATTTTCTTGAGAAAGGAACCAAATTACCCATATCCGTTTACTAAGTTGTTCTGAAAGTAGAAGAGGGAAGAGATTATAGAATCATTCGTTAATAGATAACCATATGGTATAGGGCGAATTCACAAAATAAAATAACATAGAGGTTGAAATATTACAATAGAAATAGTTTTGACCTGCGGGGGCTATTCAATAGACTGTCTTTATTAAGGCAATAAGCACGCCAACTGACGAGCAGGAAACCGTAGAAATGAAGTAACCAAGTTTATTCATCCCAGAACGGCTATCATATCGAAAATCTCTTAATATTACAATTCAGACCAGATGACTGAAAAGATATCCAAACTCTTAAAAAACTCGAATACTCTTCTTTCGATCTGCTGTATTTAATCATACCGACTAGGTACCCAAAGCACTACTCTTGTTATACTACTACTTCCTTCAAGTTCGTTCAAGTTCCTTCAAGTACTTACTAGAAATATACCAATGCCACTACCCCCTAAGAAAGCCCCTTAAGAACACGCGAAAAATGTGAAAAATTGAAAAAGACGCGTGAGTTAACTATGAAGAAAGACAGTCTTCTTTGTTCATGTTAGCAGTTTATTCATGATATAGCCGTAGAGAACATCGCAATTGCAATGACTGTAAGTGCTACGACTGCAAATGCACAACCTAAGAGGAAACTAATCACGGATTTCTTTAAAACAAACGGTGACAGCGCAAAGAAACAGAAAGCTACGCTCGTGAAAAAGACCAAGAAGGTAGTTGAACAACAGTTAACTACCAAAGAAATCTCCATAGAAGCACCAAAAGAGGAAGTCAATGTACCAGAAACAACTGTGACAGAACCAAAGAACGTAAATCCTACGAATGAGGGTGATCTTAAGACGTCAGAAGAAGATTTCACCGCGATCTGTGCTCATTACAAGTTCAATAAGGGCGAATGGCTTGCCTCGTTAACTCAAGAACAAAAACAATTACTAGAACTAGAAATAGCCACACTTCATATCTCCTGGTTAGCAGCATTGCATAAGGAATTGACCAAACCATATTTCATAAGCCTAAAGAAGTTCTTGGCTACCCAAAAGGGCGTCAAGGTGTTTCCCCCAGAGGGCCAGATCTACTCATGGTCCCATTATACACCCTTACCTAACATCAAGTGTCTCGTGATAGGACAGGATCCTTACCACAACCATAACCAGGCCCATGGACTTGCGTTTTCCGTCTTGGAGCCAACACCGCCTCCACCCTCATTAATAAACATATATAAGACTCTTGCAATCGACTTCGAGGATTTCAAGATTCCAGACCATAAGGCACTTGCTAAACTGGGAACACCAGGGGGAGGAAACCTAACCAAATGGGCTAGGGGTGGAGTTTTGCTCCTTAATAGTGTGTTAACAGTGGAATGCCACAAGGCTAATAGTCATGCCAAGCGTGGATGGGAGACGTTCACGGAGGAGGTGATTCTGGCAGCAATCAAGTACCACAGTGACAAGGACCAGGGGTTCGTTATCATGGCTTGGGGAAACCCAGCACAGAAGAGAGTTGAGAAGTTCAGCTCGATTCTCAGTTCTAACAGTAAATTCAATGTGCTTCGTACTGTCCATCCGTCTCCACTTTCAGCCAGCAGGGGATTTTTCACCCTGGAAGTGTTTAAGAAGTGCAATCAGTGGCTTGTTTCACAGGACCAGAAACCAATCGACTGGAACCTTGTGTAAGAGAGGTTTGTTGATAGTGGGGGTAGTAGTGTATTGCGCTCATAGCAAGTATTTAAATGGTATCTAGTATCTATATATGTTAGACGGTAAGTCGTTGTGCATTATGTTGCAGCCATTAATTTTTTGCAGCAATAGGATATTTGCATGGAATGTTTCCAGCAGGGAGTGAGTTTATAAGCCATGGCATTGAATGAGGAGAGAGCGAAGTAGGAAAGCATGAGAAGTATAGTGAAAGTATAGTAGTTAAGGAGAATAAACTTGGACACCATATCAAATATTAAAGAAAGTGAGGTGTGATAAGCAGAATGGGCTCACCAGAACTTTATGTAAATTGACTTTGGAAACAAGTTTCAATTAATATAAGGTAATACTACCTTTGTAAGAAGAGTATTGAAGTTATACATCTAGATGTAGTTCGATATGAGGTGAGATATATAAATAAAATTCATTTAATGTAGGTAGTTAGCTACACCGTAACCTACTATCTTCTCAAATAGATATCTCACTCATTATACTTATAGGCATAGATGATAACACCAAAATATAATAGTTAGTTAACACTACGAATTGTATCTATACAATCGTATAGTATCAGTATAGTGTTAGTATGTGTCAGTATAGAGTTAGTATTTCCTCACGCTATTTTGTTTGATCTCATATATTACTTATACTCATATTGTATTGACTACTACTAGTACTCCTTCTTCTTGAATTCTAGTTAATCTGATATACTGACTAGTTGACTTACTGTCTTATGCTAAGCTCTCCAATTGACATACTTCCATATACTTTTATTCAACCATCTAGATCACACATTATAACACATGAACAATATCTCTTCTACTTACAATATAGAACACTATCAGGCTCACACAAACTCACTTATTTACTCACTTACTTACTTATTTACCTCACTTACTTATCCCTCACTCACTCTCACACACTCACACACTCACACCCTCTCTCCCACCACTCACCACTTCACATAGAGACATTCCATAACTTCTACCCCCCACACACTCACCCACACACTCACACCAAAAATCGCATTCACCGTGTTTTTCTTCGCTTGGTTTTTTTTGTTTTTGTCTCTGGCGGCTAAAATTCCACAAATTTGATGGCTGTAAATTAAAACCCTTGTTTGGTTCTTCTTTCCAACCAACCAACGAAAACCGCCATTTCTCCGCCGTGAAACACCCCAGAATCCCTCTATATCCCCCAACATAGCTGCCCATCCACCAGATCGCGTTTTACCCCCAAAATCCCGTTTCTTGGCTGCAATCATGAGAAGAAGCAGTCGCAGCACCCGTCAACACCAGCAGCCGCAAGAGGTGGTGGAATCACCGCCAAAAGTCGAGAGAAGAACACCGAGAAAGAGAAAAGCAGTCGTAGTGCCCGTAGTAGAAGACGTGGAAGACGATGAAGAGGTCGAAGAAGTTGAGGAAATCGAAGAAGCTGAAGAACCCGAGCTCGAAGACGAAGAAGATGAAGAATCAACGACTACTACCTCAGATCAAGAATCCAAGAAGGATCGAATCAACAGATTTCTCCTCAATACCGATCCAAAGATAGCCAGAGCCAACGACGTCGACGATTCCACTAAAAGATTCAAGCATTTGCTCGGGTTGACCCCGTTGTTCCGTTATTTCATTGATCTCAGTGCATCCAAAGACGCTCTGTTCAAGAAACGAATCAGAGAAGTCGACTCCAAAATGGGCCAGTTGGGCATAGTGCAAACACCTAAGAAACTGAAATCGACCAACAGAAGAAGAAAGACCGAAAAGGAAGAAGACGCAGAGCTCTTGCAAGACGAAGAGCATCAAGACGATGAAGACCACCAACATACTGTAATAACAGAATCTCCTCTGTACGTGCAAGAGGGTAAGTTGCGTGAGTACCAAATCCAAGGTTTGAACTGGTTGATCTCATTATACGAGAATAGACTCTCTGGTATCCTAGCAGATGAGATGGGTCTTGGAAAGACCCTTCAGACGATCTCCTTCCTTGGATATCTCCGTTACATCAAAAAAGTAGATGGTCCATTCATTGTCATCGTTCCTAAATCGACTCTTGATAACTGGAGAAGAGAGTTCGCTAAGTGGACACCCGATGTGAATGTAGTCGTTCTTCAGGGTAACAAAGAAGATAGACAAAAAATCATTCAGAATAGACTTCTCACAGCTGATTTCGATGTTCTTATCACATCTTTTGAGATGGTTATCCGTGAAAAATCTCAATTGAAAAAGTTCCGTTGGGAGTACATCATTGTCGATGAAGCACACAGAATCAAGAATGAGGACTCGTCACTTTCGCAAATCATCCGTGTTTTCTACTCCAAAAATAGACTTTTAATTACTGGTACGCCTCTCCAAAATAACCTTCATGAACTCTGGGCACTTTTGAATTTCTTACTTCCTGATGTCTTTGGGGACTCAGAAGTTTTTGACGAATGGTTTGAAAATCAGGGTGGAGATGATGAAGACGAAGAGGAGAAGAATAAGAACCAAGACAAGGTCGTTCAGCAATTGCATCAGCTTTTAAGTCCGTTCCTCTTACGTAGAGTAAAGGCCGATGTAGAGAAGTCTTTACTTCCAAAGATAGAGACTAACGTTTATATCGGAATGACGGACATGCAAGTTCAGTGGTACAAGAAGCTTTTGGAGAAGGACATCGATGCAGTCAACGGTGTAGTAGGAAAAAGAGAAGGAAAGACACGTTTGCTTAACATTGTTATGCAGTTGAGAAAGTGCTGTAATCATCCATATTTGTTCGATGGTGCTGAACCTGGACCACCGTACACTACAGATGAGCACTTGGTATTCAATTCCGGTAAGATGATCATCTTGGACAAGATGCTCAAGAAATTCAAACAAGAAGGCTCCAGAGTGTTGATCTTCTCTCAAATGTCGAGAGTGTTGGATATTTTAGAGGACTACTGTTTTTTCAGGGACTACCAGTACTGTAGGATTGATGGTTCTACATCGCACGAAGACAGAATTGATGCAATTGATCAGTATAACGCTCCAGATTCCGAACGTTTTATTTTCTTGTTGACTACTAGAGCTGGTGGTTTAGGTATTAACTTAACCTCAGCTGATATCGTTGTTTTGTACGACTCGGACTGGAATCCGCAAGCTGACTTACAAGCTATGGACAGAGCACATAGAATTGGTCAAAAGAAGCAGGTTAAAGTTTTCAGATTTGTGACCGAAAATGCTATCGAAGAGAAGGTTTTGGACAGAGCAGCCCAAAAGTTGAGATTGGATCAGTTAGTCATTCAGCAAGGGAGACAAATGAACGCCAACAACACCATTGGTAACTCTAAGGACGATTTGATAGGAATGATTCAACATGGTGCCAAGAAGGTTTTTGAATCTCAAAAGGGTGAAACGTCGATGCTTGATGACGATATCGATGCCATCTTGAAGAGAGGAGCTGAGAAAACAGCTACTCTCAATGCCAAGTTCAATAAGTTAGGTCTTGATGACCTTCAAAACTTTACATCAGATTCTTCCGCATATGAATGGAATGGCCAAAACTTCGCCAAGAAGGATGCTAGCGGAGGTTTAGGTTTCTCTTGGATCAATCCTTCCAAGAGAGAAAGAAAAGAACAAACATACTCAGTGGACAATTACTACAAGGACGTCTTGAAGGCACCAACAGCAGTGAAAAGTTCAAAAACATCACAGGCAAAACCTAGAGCACCGAAGTCATATAATATTCAGGACCATCAGTTCTTCCCTGACGGCTTAGCCGAGTTACTTGAAAGAGAACAACTCGCATATAAGAAGGAAATTGGATTTAAATTCTCTATTGAGGAGTTTGGAGATAGTGATGAGGAATTTTTGGCTGAAGAATTCAAAGATGATGTCACAAGAGAACAGAAGAGAGACGAAGAACAGAAGAAAGTCGATAGTGCTGTGCCTTTAACTCCAGAAGAGAATGCTTTGAAGGTTGAATTGCTTGAGAAAAGTTTCCATGCATGGACAAGAAGAGACTTTACAAATTTTATTCATGCTTCCGCCAGGTACGGAAGAGACTCTTACGAAAAGATTTCGTCGGCCTTAGGAAATAAGAGTGTTGAAGACGTAGAGAAGTACCTGAAGAAGTTTTGGAGCTCATATAAACTCATAGAGGGATATGACAAGTATATTTCTCAGATCGAGAGTAGCGAAAAGAAAGTAGCTAAATTGGTCAACCAGCAAAAGTTGCTTGCTTCTAAGATGGAAGTATTGGAAGATCCTATAGAAGAATTGAAGATTCAATATCCTCCAAACAACTCCAAGCGGGTGTATTCTAAGGCAGAGGATAGATTCCTTTTGTACTGCGTTCACAAGTACGGATTGTTCAGTGAAAACTTATATGAAAAGATCAAAGAAGAAATCAAAAAGAGTGATTTATTTTACTTCGATTGGTATTTCCTCTCTAGAACTCCTCAGGAACTTAGCAGAAGAGTCAACACGTTACTTCTTGCTATTACTAGAGAGCTCGAGGGTCCTGTCCATGGAAAGAGAAGAGGTAAGGCAATTGGTGGTTCCAATGCCAGCTCAAGACCAGGCTCCGTTGAACCTAGTGCAAACGGAACATCACTTCTGAACGGAGTCAAGAGAGAGGCTCCAGATCTAAAGACGGTAGAGTTAACGAACAAGAAGAAGAAAGTTTAAGGTGGGTGCTGATTTCATTCAAAACATTGTACAATAGTTTATTTCTTATATAAATTGATACTCTTGCTAATGACTTCCTTTTTGGGAAGTTTGTAATATACATGGATTAATAATACACTAAAAAATTAGGAAACAAGTACGTCGTCATCATCCAAAACACATGACAAGTCCTTGAACATGTCCGGCTCTGGTGTAGCAGTAAATGGGGTTAATGTACCAGCTAAGTTATCAGAACTACCATTCTCTGATTTGACCGATGGAGATGATCTCTCGCTGTCTGGCGATTCTTCCTTTCCTAAGTACTCAGGCAAGATTCTCTCCTGAACTGTAGAAATATAATATGGAACCTTGTTTGCTGTCCAACTGACAGAGAGGAAATCACTCATTTCGTGTTTTTCAACCTTGAAGTAGTCAAACACGGTATCTCCGGTGGCTCTGTATCTGGGACTAATAAAGTTTCTCAAGCTGACGATCTTAGTGCCCGGGCTGAGGCCCAATAAGAGCCTACCAACTTCTGCATTGAGATTACCATCGAAAAGATAGTTATTGATGATGAGGACCTCACACTCCAGGGCAATGGCACGAACAGGTTCATTGTCAACAAAACTTTGCAGCAACGCAAAGTCTAAGTTCAATGCTTTCAATCCAAAGACAGCCAAATGTTTCTGTAAAAGTCCTTCTTGCAAAGTGGTCAACATCGATGCATGCTCCATGAGCTCACATCCTCCACTAACAGTAGCTCCATATTCCAAAGCAGCTTGGAAGGTTGTGTTTCCCACACCAGATCCCAAATCATAGAATTTTTGAGTAGGAAGCAAATTAACTTTTTCAAGAACTTCACTAGTGAATGAAGGCAATAACTCTCCATATACTTCAGCAGTAAAGGCCTTATAAGATCTCAACTTTCTCGAATCTGTCGATACTATTCTGGAATATACTCTCAAGAGTAGTTGCTGAGTAGTAAATCTGGAAATTTCTGTTTTTTCCTTGAGTCTGTTGAAGAACATTACGTTGTAGTCATCTGGTTTGAGATCCTTGAGTTCATTGGTAACATTCGTTGGGGCTTCAACATCACCCAGATGTTTTGGAACGAACTCCTCGATCATGACGACATCTTCGGGAGGTTCATTCTTAACGAGCTGGAACGTTGGACTGAGGTCTTCAAGAATAATAGCTTCGAAGAAAGTTTGCAATTTCAAATCCTCTGAAGTTGGAACTTTGATTTCTTGTTCTCCAAGGTACAGACGGAGTCCCTTGTTGATATCTTCACTGCCCTCTTTTATGATACTCTCAACAGCGGTCACATTAGGCGACAACTTAAGCATCAAACTGTTCCATTTATCAATGATAAACATGAAATCTCCAAAATCATTCTCCTCAATAGAATGTTCAATCTTCTGGCAATATTCCTCTGTAATGATGCGCTTGATTTCCAGTGAATGGGAGAAATACAAAGCGTAGTGAATCATGAGCAATTTTATAATCTCATAGATTGGATCCAATTCGTTACTTTTGGGAGCAGCAAGAATAAACAGTTCAAAATGCTGGGGGTATAAAAGGAATCTTATACGAACTTTGTTTGTAGGGTAAATCTTTGTGTTAGCACTTGAAGGATCAAGAAGAGGGGGAAATGAAATAGGTAAGTCACGATAATTCTTAACGTGGGATCTGACAATATCGGCAGCCAAGTTGTCTTCGTACACAATTATATCATCTACTTTAGTCAACACTCTCTTGGTTTCGGTCATAGTGGATCTGTTCAAGAATACGGTCTCTGATTCTTCAACAATATCCACAAACTTCAACTCTGGAATCACAGGGTTGTCTTCGTAAACTTCTTTTATGTAAAACTGTCTACCGTTGAGTGGTACGAATGAGTCCGAATTGATATCAATAGGATCATATGGACTGTACGAGTCTTCATCTTCTTCTTCGACTTCCTCTTCCTCTTCCTCTTCCTCTTCCTCCTCTTTCACGAGATCTTCTGTATCCGGTGAAGCTGATTCTTCATTCTCAATCTTTGTCTTCTTCTTCTTCTTTTTAGTAGATTTCTTACGAGCAGCTCTTTTCTCTTTCTCTTTTAAGCGATCTTGTTGTTTTTTAAGCTTTAACGCCTGCTTGATTTTGCTTTTCTCGGCTTGTCTGTATCTCACCTTGAGTTTGAATGAGCGCTTTTGTTGGATTTCTGGTTGGAAATGGACGGCCTGGACTCTCTTTCTCTTTTGACCCTCTTCGACCTTTTTCCTATCTCCTATCACAGATTGGAAGTGTTCAGAACCGGCCAAGAGATCTTTGATGGCATAACTCTTTTCGGACTTACCTTTTGGCTTGATCAAGCCAGCAGCTTTCTTCCTTTCGTACTCTTCTTTGGCTTTCTTCTTCTCTAGGTCTCTTCTTTCTTTAGCTATTCTGATGCCCTCTTTACGGATTTCTTTTCTCCTTTCTCTTTCCTGCAACTCTTCGGGGGTCAACTCTACGTGCTCCACTGGCTTAGCGTTCAAAATTTCCTGTTCCATGGTCTCAAACGACTCCTCCAACGCTCTCTTGCGTGATCTTCTACTTGTTGAAAACGTTTCTCCGGTCGAGTAGAGGCACCATTTTGCTTCGTAAAGCAATCTTTCTGAACCTGACTTGAACTTAGTTCTTCTCGTAGAAACGAACTCTTGCTCCTTGAACTTTTCTTCAAGAAACTCTTGGGACCGACAAGGGAACTGGTCACTCACGGATTCCAAGCTTGCTTTCAGCTTTATGGTATCCTTTATTAGCTGCTTCTCTCCTGCTGTGAGTGGAATCTCATCTAAAGGTCCAAACCGCTCCTGTATCCTCACTACGACATCGGATACGGCCTCATTTGGGAAAAAGTTCTTTATGTTGTCCAAGGTGAGATCGTCGTTGATGCAGTAGTGTAGTAGATCTTCTTCCTCGTCCTCGTTGTCATGGGTACTTTTTTTGTTTTGATCATGTGCTGGTGTTGATTGGTTGAGTTTGGTGGTGGTGATTTTTTCTTGCTGTTGTAGTTGATGTTTACGAAGTTTTTGGATCTTCTGGTTGACGGCGGTCTTTGCACGCAAGGGGAAATCATCCCATAAGAGAGAGGGATCCTGGTCAAGGTTTTCCTCGAGAAGGTCTATTTCGCCCTTGGTCCAGAAGAACTTATTCTGTAGTATGGGAAGTGCACTGTGGAGGTCTTGTAAGCTCTTTCCACCTTCTATATACTTCGACACATTTTCTCTTGTAGCATCATGTAGAAGAGCGAGATTGAAACCTTCAAGCTCACTTTTACTCCAACCTTGGCCCAAAAGCTCCTCTATACTTTCAGTAGTTTTACCTATGTTTGCGATGTCTTTTGCACCTTGAGTCAGCAACAATGCATCGTGATCATTCTTACTCAACTCTGAGCCGTGTAAACATAAATACAACATTACTTTGCGTTTCCACGACCACCAATCGATGCTGTTACTTAATTCCTTCATTTCTATTACTAATGCTCTAACCAGTTTATTGGCAAAACTATGCAAAACGTCCGACACTGTGGTGTCGGTCTCGAGTAATTCCTCCAACGCTACGATATCCTCTTCGGAGAAGCTTTCTTCCAGAGTCAAGACAGCGTCATCCTTGACTGCTCCTGCCACCGAGGTGAGTTTGGGCAAGAGAGTATTGATCTTGAACTCATCTGTGGAGTGATCCGAAGTATCTGGAGTCTGGATGTCCTGTTCCGACGGAGAAAACATTGGATTCGGAGATGGCTGCAGTTTCTTGGTATGTAGACAAGCACGGACAGACCATATAACGGGTTTGCTGTGGTTAAACTCGGGATCTTGTGGTTATTTTGCTGGTTATGGGGATCAATCGTTCTGATCACTGTTAACTGCGGCGGCTAAGTATGAGAAACACCGACTGTCAGTAGTATACAAGGATGATTCCGAGGTATTTGCCAGAAATTCTACGAGTTTTCGGGGCACCACGACGGGATGCGTTTTTGAAGAGGACTAGGGGTGTTTGGGGGATCCGACGCTCCCAAGTGAAGCTTTTGTGGGTAGTTAGCTAGTGAGCCAGGCCATTAACCGTTGGCTTGAAAAATTCCCAATTTGTTTTGATCGGGCAGACTGAGAACGCGTTGCGAGCTACGAGCTACCAGCTACCGAGCAAAGCGAGGTAGTGGGGAGTGAGAGTAGTGAGGGTAGTGAGTGAGAGGTGTGAGGGTAGTGAGGGTAGTGAGGGAAGTGAGGGAAGTGAGAGTGGGCACGTACTAAAAGTGAGAAATAACAGTGAGAGTGAGAAATAATAGTGAGAGAAATAATAGTGAGAGAAATAATAGAGTGAGAAATAATAGAGAGAGTGAGCGTAGAATAATCACACTATGTAAGTGGAAACTGGAACGCGGAACACGGTGAAAGTCTGAAGTGTGGTTGGTGAGAGAGGATTCATTGTAGAGTGTGATGGAAAGGCTGAGACTGAGATAGAAACAGAGACAGAAACAGAAACAGAGACAGAAACAGAAACAGAGACAGAGACAGAGACAGAGAAACACCAGACATATACTACAATTGAAGTGAAGTAAGATAAGCGCCGGCTTCGAGAATATAACAATGGGAATGGTGGGGGAATTAAAACATTGAAAGAAACGGATTCTCATAGATAATATTTATTTAGTTCTATTTATATGTGCGCGTATGCGTTGCGTGAGTATTTCGTGATGGGTCTTGCTAGTATTTGTTAGTATGTAGTATTTGTTAGTAGTTGTTAAATGAGGTTTGTTTGTTTACTCTGTAGTGTTTATTTACTATGTGGTGTTTATTGTTGACTGTGTATAGTTTACTGTTGATTGTGTATAGTTTACTGTAGTTCACTGTAATATGTAGAATCCCAATTTCGTGATTATTATATATGTCAACATTGATGTAAATATGTCTTCTATTTACATTAATTAATTACCTAGATATGGTATGCTTAACGGTTTAGATGAGATATAGGATTGTCCTATTTCTCTTACTGTTGAATGGGTCTTATCTATGAGTGATTATGAGCGCAGTATTGTAGTAATGGAAGAGATATATTACTTAGTCGTCGCGTAATGCGTGCAAAGTAAACGACACGGTATGACAGGTATAGTATATAGCCGTGGACATTCATTGTATTGCGAAGTGTATAGTATTTATGATAATGTATGGTATGGAAGAGCGTGGATTGAATATAATGGTGTCAACAAACGGGTGAATTATACTTATTGCTTTAATTATTACAGTGTATGTCTACACAAGAAAGACACGGATTTGTAGCTTTATATTTCTATATCATATGATGCAAGAAAACAAGAAATTTGGATGATTTTGACACTAAATGTCAGAAATAGTATAAATTTGTATAGTTATATCATGTAGACATGCAATTATATCTAACAAGATAATCACGTAAATATGACACTACGATCAATTGACAATATTATACAAATGAAATGGGTGTCTCACATCCACGTCTCCAATATCTTGAAAAGATATCCAAGTCTACAACCTCTATAATGATATCATAATGTTGAATGTATAATATCATACTATGATAAAAAATTACACGGAACCAAATACAATATGTCCAATTAGGTATATACTGTACTATATTCAAAACACGCCATATAATAACAAATATTATCATATATTATCATATACTTTATGCGTTATCCATATAATACCCTCAAAACATCGTCTCGACTACATAAAGAGTAATCTTACCGGTCAATTACACGCCAAACATATACTACTACGATAACATAATATATTTCCTAATGAGGCATATTAAAGCCAATAAGCGAATACGCCTTCTGCCATCTTTGCTGAGTACAGTATACTGAATAATGCTAACCTATTAATAGAAGCGAACCATAAGGTACATACTACCATTAGGACAATACTTCATTTATCACAGTCTACTTAAGTTAACATACTCCTTAGTAATAGTACAGAATGATCAGGCAATGCCATTCAGATTACTGCCATTCAGATTACTCTTCCCAATCCTCTTGCCATTTATTTCCCATTCTCTTCTCATCTCTTCTCATCTCTTCTCATCTCTTCTCATTCACTTCCCATTCTCTCCCGATCCTCTTCCCATTCACTTCTCATTACTCCACCACCTCCAATGCGGTTCCCCTGGAATTAACGACAACTCCACCTTTCACAATTCGTACCTCACAGCACATTTTCCTCTAGACAGCTGCCAACCAGATGTCGTACCTGGTTCTAGAAGGGCAAGGCTTATACAGTACTACTGAATGCTCTTCTACAACATATTACACATTGCATTCGGATCAGGCCATAACATTTAAACATAACTGCATAAGTAAGTAAGTACATCAACTAAAGTTCGTAAAGCTCATAAATCCGCCATTCAAAGTATCTACCTCCCCTGTGGAGAAACACACCATGACTTCCATTGCCATTCTTAGCCATTCCGGCCAGCTAACCTTATTCACCCGCAAACCTTATTCCTCATAATAGCCGTCGCCGTATATGTAAGCAAGCTGTAACCTAATTCTGTTTCTGCCGCTATGTCCTAAACTCCCTGTCAACTTAAATCAACCTTATTTGAACCGTCATACAGCAGCATAGCTCTAGAAGGTAAAGTATAACTCAAAACATTATGAAGTACATCACGGCAATAATGCACTCTGGAGCGGTGCATACTTCTAGCGCTACCTTTGACAACAACATATCCATAATTGTTCGATATCGGTTTTGCAGCTTTATGTTTAATTCCTCTTCACTGTCTCTACAGCATTCTAAGCCAATCATTTATTAGATTGTTATATTATTAAATTATTAAATATTTTATCACGCTCTATAACTTGCTGGCACGAAGTCCGTTCAACCTGAACTTCAAGTCCTTAAGTGCCTTCGTCTCAGGTTTCCAGTTATCAAACAGCACGTACAAATCGTTAATTTCATCATAGCCCGTCTTGCCGACCTCATTGCCGTGATCCACAGAAATGAGCTTGGTCTTGTTAGGCCAGTTCTTCTCTATATTGAACAACAATCCTCTGAGGCACCATGGTAGAATGTACGGATTGGTCCCGATCTTTCCAATGTTGTATTCCTTAATGTAGATCTGATTGGCGGCTGGAATCTTGACAATCTCTTCCACTTCAGCAATAGGCCCACTAAACCCGACTGTGGTTCCAACAGTGTTGCTTAGACCTGACGATGCCAGAACAGTAGTGATAACAGGAGCATTCAGCGCAAGCGCCGACGAGTCCGTGGGTGGGATGATAATATCATCAGTGTCCAATATAAACTTAATACCCAAGTCGTAAACCTTACCATCATTATAGATCTTAGAGTGACCACCACCTCTCATTGGTCCAGCCAATGAGGTACTGATTTCCTTAATCACATTGTTATCAAAATATCCAAGATTTTGTAGTTGACAACAAAGCGATACCAACTTCTGGATGAATACTGGCGTTTGTGAAGAATGGTCTATGTAGGTGGCTCTGTAGATATTTGGATGGAATACGTGTGAAGCCATTGCAGAGTAGAGGGGAACCAACTGGTCATTGATTGAACCTATGAAGCAAAGCTTCACGTTAGCATTGATGATGATCTGCATGGACTCTTTATACACCAATGATTGTTCGCTATCAAACTTAGTCAACTCAAAGAGCTCATTTAAAGATTCGTGTTCAATCGTTGAATACGCTTTCATGAAAAAGGACTTGTCAGCACCATAGAATGGTCCGTTATTAATACCTGCCATACCGAGGATACCAATTCTCTTGCGTGTTGGATCTTTAAGGATTCCCATTTTGATAAGTCTCGAAAGAAGGATGATCGAAACAACGCAACCTTGAGAATGCGAAGCAACAAAAATAAAGTCAGCTTCGTTCAACTCCGTTTGCCATTGTTGAAGAATCTCTGTAAAGAAAGACACTCTGTCAAAGATCTTTCCTTCCTTTTCCAATGCAATTTTCTGGATACTGACATTGGACTCCGTCTCGTTGATCAAGTCGTTATCGATACAGTATCTAATTACAGCCTTTTCTGCCTCGTTTGCAAACTTGAGCGACGTACCCTTTGGTGCACCAATGAGCGGACGAATCATTTTGGTTGGAAAGAAACCATGAACTCCAATAATAAGAATCTTTCTGATTTTATGCAAAGGCCCTGATTTTTGTGCCACTATATCCGATGTGCTGACCGTAAGAGGACGAACTCTTTTCCGATTTCCATTGTGGTTGATCAAAAGATTTCCCATTGGATCATTGGAGATCGAAATAGAGTTAGGGTCATTCGCGTCGTCCTCTAATTGAGTCTGTTGGTCATTCTTAAATGGAGAATCCTCATCTGATGATTTTGTTTCATAGAACTTGTTGTAGTTTGGAAGACAGGCTCTCTTGTGGTGAGGCAACTTTGCCAATGAACGTCCATAAAGCTTGTATGATCTCTCATATAAAAGGGAGAATTCCTTCTCTAAATGCTCACGATTAGTCGCTATTTCCTCAGGATTCTCTGCTTCTTCATCTTCATTCACTAAGATAGGCGAGGTGAAACCCAAACGAGATGAAATCTGGTTCAAATACAGCTTCCAATTGTCTAATTTAGATTGTGTTGTGCTCTGGTTTGCTGTGGTGGAACTACCAAAGATGTTAGCCGCTACAGTTGAAGTTGACTGATGTGGCAAACACAGATCCCACTCAGGTACAATTATGTTTTCCTTTAAGTTCTCGTTCTTGTGGGTGTTGATCTGTTGAAATTGAGCTGTCTTGTCATGTGGTTTATACAACACAGCATCATCTTCTCCTTCCACAGGTGCTGGAGGGGCATTATCATCATTTTCTGTCGATTTGACTTCTGACCGTTGACTATCTTGTCTCGACGGTATCGACGGATTGGAAGTAAGTATCGTATTCACATCCGTCACATGTTTTTCTTTCTTTTCCTTGTTTGTATTGTCATTATTATGGTTATTTTGGTTATTGTTACCATTTCCACCATTTGCAGTACTTCCGTCATTGGCATTTGAAGCAGCACCATTTCCTTGTCCATTAGCATTACTGCTGCTCCAGAAATTCCATCCCCCATTCTTTCTGTTATCTTCTTCCGTTATATGTTCTTCTATTTCATCTCCATTATCGTCTGGAGTGTAGTCTTCTATTTCCTCATTGACATCAACATTGGTGTTCTCTTCATTTTCGTCTGGAAGGTCTTCTTGGTCGTTCAAATTCTGACTCGGCGTTTGTGCAACTCCCTTACTGCCCCAATTAAGCCAGCTACCGGAAGACATTGTAGCCAACGAGTTTGTTGAAGACTTCCGTTTCACAGCGGCTCGTGGGGTAGGCGAGTTTCTTCTTGCTTTAGGGACCGCTGGTGGGCTTAAGACTGCTTTTGCAGCATTAGGTTGCAGATTCGATGTTGATGAGGACGCTGCTGCTGTGGGTGATTGCTTGATATCGCTTGTGGCGGCTAATTGGGCGGTAGTATCGTCTACGGTGGCAACAGAGCTGTTATTGGAAGCGTTACTCCACAACGGAATCCAGCTTGTTGCGGTGCTAGCGTTAGGCTGACGAGACATGGATTTGCAGGGTATTTGTAGTCGCTTTGGTGATAATTCTGCCGCAATTTCAGGACTTTTATTGGGATATGATACTGGTTTTACCTATCAGTTATCAGCTTGTTCCTCCTCTTCAGTGGGTGCACGGTCACAGCAATCTCACTGACTATGGGGAAATTGGAGAAGTCACAGCGAAAGGGCCAATAGAAACGCAACAAAAAGCTAATTTCTCGGGAAAACGTTGGTCTACAGTGTTACTACGAGTTTTCTGGACCACTTGATGTTTTCAAACTGTCAATTACTCGGATTCTTACCCTAATACTCTGGGCCTTTCTTCTTCTCTAGTGGTACTAACCTTCCACTGCAAAAAGCCAGTGACAGAAAAAAGATTAGTGACAGATTGCACCGGACACTACCGTATTGGGACGGGGAAATATGGAAACAGAGAGAAATAAGCAGAGGAGCGTGCTGGGGAGTGTGGGGAGGCTAGTGAACGTGATAATGGGAGAGTAGTGGGAGTTTTGTGAGGTGTGAGGTGGTGGTGAGAGTTGAGCTATTACACGAGAGATATATGACTTATGTGTAGAGAGAAAGTGAGAGAGAGAGAGAGTGTGTGTGTATGTGTGTATGTGTGTATGTGTGTGTGTATGTGTGTGTTTGCTTGAATAGTACAATGAATAATTATCAGAATTGAACTAGGAAACGTCTTAAGCTTGGGACTTTTTAGAGTTTGTCCTGGGCTGGTGAGATAGAGCGATACAGAAATTGAAAATTATCATGGCATCACTAAACAGAGAGACAAAGCAACAATGGAAACATGGCACAAGGCGAGTAGAAGAATACTGAGAGAAAATGTAATACTTTCTAAAGTTTCAGTAACATGTATACTATATGGAAATTGGCATAGTATACTGTCTTTCCAATTACATCAATTGTAATACTATCGGTCTAACCGAATGTCACAGTGTAAATAATTCTCTGCTACTAGCGACTAGCGAGACGTTCTCTTTTTAGCGAGACTTTATTTCATTACCTTGAAGGTCTCGTGAACTCGGTACAACATCAACTCTTGGGTAAGACTCCACCATCAACACTTATATTAGTAGTCATAGTCATTGGACTGTAGCTCAGTTGTAATGGAACACTTTAATACTTCCAGATCGTAAGAAGCCAACTCAACTCAACATCTCTTTAACCTCTCATATTTGAGTACGATACATCTCATATAGTCAAGTGTCGCTATATATACTTTTACATCCCTATATCTATCTATATCTACTTCTTCTCCTCCTTGAAGTCCCTCTCGCTAATAAGCTTACGGTAATCCTCTAACGTACTAGCACTAACTCCAGAGCCTCCACAGGCGACGATAATAACAATGTCTTCTTTCTCTAATTCGCCAAAATCCTTCAACAAGTCACTCTTGTCGAATGCAACAGAAAGAGAGGCTCCACATGCTGGCTCGGTCAAAGTTCCAGTAACGTCGTAGAAGTCAATCATACCCTTGACCGCATCTAAATCGTCAATAACCTCAAGAGAAGTCTTGTGGTTCTTGTAATTGCTCAAAGATTTCTCTGAAAGATATGGCGAACCCAAAGACGTCGATAACGTGTTGATTTCCTTGAGATGAACAACCTTCCCAGCCTCAACAGCGACCTTGAATGTTGGAGTCTGATGAGTCTCAATAGCCAATACTGGTACATCCTTCAAAGCTTCATTTCTTTCGAGTCCCTCAACCACTCCATTGTAGAGTCCTCCACCGCCGACACTACAAACAACACCTTTAACCTTGGACAACTGCTCCGATGTCAATTGCTTCTCTATCACTATCTCGTCTATGAATTTTCCATGACCATCCCATAATAATGGGTCCTCGAATGGATGACAGTAAACTGGATAGATCGACTCGTCCAATTGCTTAATCAAAACATCACGCAAGTAGCTATCGGCTTCACCCCAATGCTTTCCATGAACAACCACCTTTGCACCCAAGCTCTCTAACTTCTCGATGACCACTGGCTTTGAGATCACTGGCAACACAACAGTACATGGAAACCCATAATGCTTACTGGCGTAGGCAGCTGCCAAACCAGCGTTACCTCCAGAAGACGAGAAAACCTCGATTTTCTTGCCTGATTTCGAGGCTTCTTCGAGGGAAGTTCCAATCAAATGGCCCATTCCTCTCAACTTGAAGCTGCCCGAAGGCTGTTCGTATTCACACTTGAGAAAGATACGACAAGGAGGATCATTCGTCAACTTATCCGTGATTTCGATGAGTGACGTTTTCACAGATGGCTGCGTTTGGGACATTGTCTTTTCTTTCCTATTTCAATGCTGTTCTTTCTTAGCGTGTGCTCGTCGTACAACACAAATTTCAACGCCCAATAAAAAAATGAAAGTGTTGATAATTCTTTTGATTGAAGTAACACCAATCAATTAAATTATATTCGAGATAATACACTTTATGGATATAGGCTTATCTAGTGTTATCTCCGTAGTAGTCTTACAAAACTTATTTCTTGTAGTTTTAAAAATTAGGTTTCGTTTCCCGTTTTTTAAGTCAAACAAGCCTCTTTACCAAATACAATCCATGGTTGTCTCTTTCATCGAACCATCGTCTCCCCATGATTTCCTCCTCCATCACTCCATCAACGTCCACTGCTGACAAACGAAAGCGGAAACTCGGAAAAACGTGAAAAATCGGGAACCTGAAAAATGCCAGGACTCGGAAAAATTCGTTGTTGATGAAGACACTTGGTGTGGAGAAGTATACGTTAAAGGGTATATGCATTTGGGCAGGTCCATGGTATATATTGTTGTATATATAGATATATAGATAAGTTAAACGGTACTAGAGCCTCTAGTGTGTAGAAAAATGGCGAGAGCACGGAAACTGACCGAGTTCAAGAAGTCTCTGGAGTATGACATCGTCTCTCCACAAATCGAAGATGAGATCTTGGAAGTCTATACGGAGCTAGCAGGCGAGGAGGATCTCTACTTGAGCCAATTGCCTGAGCTCTTCAAGATCCTCAAAATACCACAATGCTTCATCCAGGATATCAAGGATTGCATCGAGTATTACTATGACTTCATCCGTCCCAACGCCGATATCAAATTCGATGCTACAAACGTAAAACAGTATACCACATTGAATCTCATCAATTCGTATTCACTCACAAGCAATGTCACGAAAATCCACGAAGTGATCGATATAGTGGACATTGACAAGTTGATAAGGAACCTCAATCGGCTAATCAAGTTCCGGAACAATTACAAGCACATCTTCCAGAGCTGGGAGCTCTTCGTGGCGGCAGCAACGTCTAAAGAAGCTGGTATCTCTATTGACAAATCGGAGTCTTTCGTGTTGAACTATAAGTTGAGTCTCCCCGATCTCAAGCACATTAAGAACGCATTAAACTTAGACCACGAAAGCCAGGGAAAGCATTCGCTTGGGGATTCGTTCTTGATCGATATGTTGAGTTGCTGTACAACGAATTCTCGTGGCGATATCTTGAACTTTGACTTCAACAAGCCCAAAACTGGGTTGTGTGTTTCGATAAAGGATTTTGCCGAGATTTTGGGGAATCTAGGCGAATTGGACTAAGCATTGGGTAATATAATGAATTTTAATGAATGTAGGGTTTTAATAGACATTTTTTGGCATCATTACCTTGTAGATTTGACCCTATCTGTGCCATATAGCATAATCGTAGAAACCATATGGAACCTGTCAAAAATTACATCCAACAATAGCTGCAAAATACCGTTAATAGTACCAGTTTTCTTTATACTATTAGCCCTAATATGTTCCAGGTTTATTCCAAATCCAACTGGAGGGTTAGGGAAACTCGCCAACTTCTCTTGTTTAAACTACTTCCTCTCTACATCTTCCTACATCACCATACCTCAGCTAACTTATCACCTTATCGTACAACCCCCAAAAGCCTCTTAAGAACAAGAAATTCGCAGCTCAAAAATTCATTTTGTTAAGTCAAACTTTTGCTTTCTTTACATCAGTTCTTCTCGTTGAACTACCCAATTGCAGTATGAAAGTATAGTGGAAGTGGAAAATGAAGAGCGAATCACAGGTAGAAAGGCCACATATCCTTTTTCTGCTCGATACTTTTGTAGAAACAGAAACGGAATTCATAGATCAGTTGGTTCCAGAGCTTAAGCAGATCCAATCATCTGTGGTGAATTTGAACAACATTAAACAATTCGATGAGTTGTTGAGCCATTTGGAAGTTGCAATACTGTCTAACACCATAGAGTCGCTTTATTTAAAGACTAGAAGCAGTAACCTCAGGATTCCATCGGAAAATGTCCTCAGAGTGCTTCTTACTTTGGCGTCTAGATGTAACGCCAGCAATTGGACCAATTCAACCACAGCCATGGACGGTTTAGTTACTACAAACGAACAGGTAAAAGCCTGGAACGAAGATTATTACAACCAACTATACAAAACACCATTAAAAGATAGGAGCATTTCCCTTTTCAAGCATTATTTGAGTTTTATAATAGACGAACTACAACGAGCATATAATCCAGCATTGAATGAAGGAGCCATAACAACGTTACTTTATAATAGATTAGTGGCAGTTATGGGGGACTTTATAAGAAGGTCAACCATAATACATAAACCATCTAGTTCAGAGCCATTTTCGAGAAGACCGCAGATTCGCCAACCAATGTCTCCCACCAAGAAGAATGATATTACTGCTTACTTCCAACTCTCTCCGACACAAAAAGCCACTACTGTAGTTCCAGCTGGTTCAAGTCCCAGTACTACGGAAGATCGTGAAGTCATTGATTGTGTTAGTGACTCAGAGGAGGAGGAGGAGGAGCTGAAGATACATATCAGACACCAACCTTCATCTGCCGACATGGAAGCTGAAATCAATAAATTTCAGAGATACAATATGTCTCCAGCAAGGAGTATGGCAAGGAGCATCATGTCGTCCAACGAAGAAATAGCTGGTATAAATAATGCTTCCGCTTTATTTCATAACAAGAAGTCAACGGCTGACAAGAAAGGTAATGCATCAAGAGAAGGAAGCAGCTCACCAGCAATTCCTATACAAGACAAGACCAACCCAAAGGTTATGGCAAAAAGTACTTCGGTAATCGAGTCTTGGCAAAATATACGTGTATTTGATGAGGATATACTAAGTTCGAAACTCAATCCTAAACTCAACTCCAATTTTAATACTTGGAAGTTGATTAATTGGGCTTTTTTTTGTGCTGATAGATCTAGCAAATACCAAAAAAGTCTTCACAATTCATCGTACACATCATACCACTCCATATATTCCACTTACAGTGATACAATATCCGTCTTATTTGATATCTTAACTGTAAATTTTCTACGTGAATTGAAAAGTGACCAAATTCGGCTGCTTCTTAAAGACAATCCCTGTTACAATATTTATTTTGACGATGGAAAAATACCGGGCCTTATTCATGGAGATCCTGTGATTGAATTCTTCTTTTGTAGAAAGAAGACTACTGTTTCCAGGCTCATAGAAGAATCAAAGGACATTTTAATTCTGTCGTTGATGACTCAGATAGGACCATCTCAGCGCGATTGGTATGATCGAGTGATTGAATACACTTTCAATGGCTTGGGAGTAAAAAGCTACCAGGCACCGAGCTCATGCTATGAGAGAGAAAAGAATCTTATACGGCATGATCATGCTTTGAACGAGGATTCGAAGTCCAACCCTGAGAAAGTGAAGATGATACATGATGATAACTTGGATTCAATGAAACTTCGTTTCAAGATTATATCCTTAATTTACTTCTGGTCACTTTTTTTTCTGAATGGATCTACATTTAACATGGCCTTATTCAAGGAGGATCCTTATTTGAATCCACGGTTACTTCTTGGGGAATTATGTCTGAAATTTCTTTCCATAGACTACATGTACCTCGAGGAATTCTTTGCTTATCTGTCATCAGAGGCATCTTTAATTCCTGACACGTACAAGCAGTCTCTTTTATTTGAGTTGAATCAAGTTCTCCTATTGCGTATTACGAAGATAACGGCACCGAACACATTTCTGATTACAGCAAAACACGAAGACGAGTTTTTTCTCCCCAAAGCAGACTCCCATGTTTTGGAATTGGACGGCGTCCCCGTACACTTACGGACATTGGATTCTAAATACAGAATTGATGGGTTGCACGAAAAGTTTATCAATTGCGTTCTCCGCTGTATAAACAATGAAGAAGTGTACTTGTCAGTACTAGAAGATGTGACGTACAAGGATTTCGAAGAGTTCTTCCAACTTTGGATGAAAACCAACTTCTTATTGGGGTGGTTGGTGAACTTAGCATTTCAACACTATGGAGCCATTTGGGAACGAGATATAGGCGACTGCCCTTTATTAGATGCGCATACTCCATATATCACCGAAGCTGACGAGAAGCGTGAGGTACTCTTTGAAAAGTTTCTCACAACTCTTCTGACGAAGAATGACTACAACTTCACATTGACACTAACGGAAATACAGGCAATTAAGTCCAGGAAAGAGATGCATACACCATTTCAGGATATTGTGGACTACTGGTCAGAAAGAATACACCAACCAAAATGGCCGTGGTGATCAGAGGATATGCGGTGATTTTATCTATACATCAGGATTTTTTTGGTTATGTGCTCCAAGGAAATCACTTCGTACTGTGAATGTACATTGTGTTAATATGTTAAGCAATTTAGGTAAGTATCTCGATGTTTCATTCCCTTGATTATTTAACTTTTATTAGGAAGAGTATATATGCGAAAATACTAAATAGCCACGCTATCAACAGCTTTCCATGGTTACCATGAATCTGCAGATACGTCTATGATACAACTACGATGTGTTTTTTGATCGTACGACTATTGTTACATCCGTTAAGTTAGATTAGATGATATGTTTCACCTTAAAGTAGTGTCTCAAGTATTGAATTTGGTATACACCCAAAGTGACCAAGGCGATGATCACCAAGATGGAGAACCACTGCACACGGGCGTTTGTGGACTCGTTGGTGTTTCTCATTGTTTCTTCTCTTCTCTTCAAGTATTGCAATTCAGATACGATTTCGGCGGTGACCTCCTCAATTCTACGCAATTCAAGCTCAACAGGCTTCAATTTCTCAGCGGCTTGGATAGCATTCCAATCTCTGGCTGCGGCACCACTCTCTATTTCCAATTCGATTTGTCTCGATACCTTGGCGTTCTTATCCCACTTACCTTCCATGTGGTTAGTAAAGCATACATCGAAAGCTGCGTTGTGGTGAGAGGTGAAAGTCACCTTGATTTGACCAGCAATGTTTTGCTTTCTTCTGTGCTCGTTTCCAATGGAGTCAGTGATACGGAAGTCCAATTTCTGTCCGTCACCGACAGTACCGTCGGTCTTAATGTTGACGACAACCAATTGCTCCTCCGAGACGAAATCACGGATACACACTGGTTGTGGGTTTGGCAGAGCTGGCACGTCCAAGTAGAGCGCCGAAATGGCGGTGATCAAGAAGGACACTATGAGATAGAGGGAGAACTTCATTGTATGAGGGTGTGGTGGGTCGTTTGGCGGTTAAACTATGAACAACGGGTGCTAACGAAAGTGAAAAACGGCGATTGTTGGAGTGGAAATGCAAATAGCTTGTTTCTCAAGACTACTGGAGACGCAAATGGCGAATTATACCGGGTTTCTAGGCTCTTTCGTGGTGGATCACTGGAGACGATGAATCAACGAATCGGCGGTGATGCTACGGGGAACAGACGGTGCTAGGATGCGAATTTCGGGGTGGTGAAAAACGGAAATCGCGATTGTCACTGGTACTAGGATGGCTAACCGTTGACAGAAATACAAGCGCTACGAGGCAAAAGCAGATACACTGGCGGTTTTCTGGATGCTACTGGTATCTTTGTCTCTTTCTTTTCCAATCCTGATTTGTTAGCGTGTCCAATTGTGAAAAATGGAAAAATGGTGAATTTTTCACGCGTCGAAGAGGGGATGTCGGGCGACATTATATATTGGTGGAGGGACTGCTTATGTATGGGTTATGTATGGAGTATTTGGTGATGCTGGTGGTGGAGGTGAGACTGAGAGAGAAAAAAAGAATGTTAAGAGTGATTACTCTGGCACATGTCGTGAAAACTTGAATCAAATCGTACGTCACATTCTACCCTGTCAATACAATTCTAAGTTTAACAATATATCAGTATATCAGTCCATGCTCCTGCTCCTGTCCACATCATGTCAACCACTTTCCCTTCACCACGAGAAAACTCAGCAGCCAGTCTCCAAATCTCTCTCTATAATTCTCGCCCTCACTAAATTTCTCACTGCGCTTTTTTCGCACAACGAACATGCGACTCTTGCACTTCAACACTTAAAACCCTGCCTCACAACTACTTCCTAAACAGGAAGTCTACCTCTGAAAAATTTATCAAAATCAACTTTTCACTAAATCGAATTCTTTATCAGACTTGAAGACTGCTTCGGAGGGTAATAACCACAAGAAAACCGCAGAAAAATCACAGAAAATGGCCAGAGCAAAGACTGCCAACACCATGGTGAAGCTCGTGTCAGCTGCCAAAACAGGATACGAAAAGTGGTTCAACATCCCAAGAAGTACTCCAAAGATGAACCTCATTTTATACGACCCAAGAGCCAAGAGACACTGTTTGTTCGTCGAGGATAAGAAGAGAAGAGTGGCTGAAAGGCCTCCAAAGGATTACTCCAGAAGTCACCGTTAAATTATTTTCATTGCTCAAAGCTATTAGGAGCGGGATTAGGCCTGAAAGAGAAGACTGAAACCTGTTGTCAGGAATATCAATGAACACCTTTATGAATAAAAAGATGGCAAAATACTGATCACGAAGAAGTCCCTTACAACCTCCTACCTTGTACATAATCGGCTAGAATTAGCCACACAACGCTTACGATTACGACGTTTCACAGTTACATAATATTTGTAGACTACAAATACATAGACATATACTGTCCATCCAATGGCGCTTTCTAATTGTAGAATTGGTATTAATTGAATTATATTCTATTAGCCTGTTGTTTCTTGAAGAAAGAAAACCTCTATTTAACCACTATTTACATGTTTCATTTTCTCTATATTTTCAACTCCCTAACAGTCCAATCGTCACCAACACTCAAAACCAGGTTGTCTCCGATAACTGTAATCAGATTGTCCTTTTGACCAACTAAGTATTTTTGAATTGCATCCGTCAAGTCTTGGTTATTGACACTCAAAAAGTTCTCTCTGCGCTCTTGTCTCATTTGATCCGTGATACCCTCATAGAACTCGGTAGAACTTTGGCTAGCAATGTTAGTCGGAGCATCCACGCTCTGGAAGATTCTCAATTTGGCTTCCTGAAGATCCTTAGGCTCCCAATCGACCAGTAAACCATAGTCAAATGACTTTTTAAATGATTCAACCGACTTCAAAGGATTGGGATCTCTGTATGAATAGAAATTCAAAGTTCCTCCCAAGCCATCATAAGTCAATCCACCACCATAAGCACCATTGGCTTCTCTAATGACAGAATGCAAGTGCTTAAAAGTATATAATTGCGATAAAATCTGTAATGTAGCACCATCCTTGCTCATGTACTCAGCACCGACCTTACCCAAAGACGCATAACTGACTTGGAAAGGCAAATTGACCAAAGTTTGCTGGTTGGCATGAATGCCTAATTTGTTGGAGTTAAATGCATTGACCAACGATTGCAACTCGTTTGTAGCATTGCCGTTTGTACCAGATGAGAACTTATCATCGAATTGTTTAATCAATTTCTCGTTTACACTGACTAGCTCTTTATCACCTACTAATCTGTACTTGAAAGATGCTTTGGAGTTATCGATTATCAATGATTGAATTTCTTTCAAAATGGGTAAAACTTCATCAACCAAGTATTGCTTGCCCTTAGTCTCGAGGTTGGAGTTCAATTCCAAGACGAACCCGACTTGGCTCAAACCTGAAGTTATATCAGTAATGTATCTGCTGGCAACCAACTTAGAGTTCGAGACTCCATTAGCGTACGAGTGACCTCTATCAGCTGTAACGTTGAGCTGATTTTGCCCCATGTTCTTGATCAAAGTGAAAAGCTTGTCCACAACTAACTCGTCCTTTTCATCGAACTTCGTGTCAGTTAAAATTTCATGCCACAAGTTGTAGATATTTTCTGAATTATCCTTGAGTGCCATACCAGACAACAGGAAGTTCAATGAAGCTTCATTAATATTATATGGGTTACTTGTTACTCTCAGGTTGAATGACACTCCTCCTGTCAACCTTTGAATTTTTGTCTCAAGCTCAGTAACCGAAGTAGATGAGGTACCTGCCAAGTTCGTGAGGCAAGAGCTAAAGAGTGAAAGATACTTATAGTACTTCGTAGGCAAATAAGAAATGTCCTTTGATGCGGCTGCGTAAATTAAACCATTAGTATCGACAATTCTCTTTTGCAAGGTCTTGTTGTTAACATCCGAGAAATCCAATGGGTAGAAATCACCTTGAACAGGGATATCAGCAATGGTTAATGTTGGCAAGACCTCACCATCCTGCTCTTCGGACTGTTTACGGGCAAGTTCAAGACCTCTTTTGTGAATAATGGTTCTGTCTTCTTCGGATAACTGACTGACCATGGTTTCAACACGTTCAGTCTCCTTCTCTGCTAACCTTTTGTTGAAATCCACATCTGGTTCCATGACAAACTTGAACTTCTGAGTATTTGGATTTAAGAGTGATTCGTCAATAAGCTCCCTGAATACTTGTAAACCGTTCTTCTCGTAGTCTTCCTTGAATTGGTTCAAAATAGGTTCAACCTGCAAAGAAAGGACTGGATCTAACCCATTAACCCAAGTAGGAACTATAGCATTCAATAAACCCAAACCAAAGTCTGGCTTGTGTCTTTTGAAATTTAATTCGATCTGATGCAAAATGGCATCGACTCTGTCCTTATAAGTACTGTTCGGGTTTTCCAATTCAGGCAAGACGTTCTTTTGAATAATATCCAAAATCTTAGACTCCAATTCGGCTACTTTCTCTACGCTTAAGTTGTTCAAACCCATGGTAAAAGAGAGTAATGCTGTTGTGGTGTCTATACCAGAGTTAGCGGAGAAATCATCACCATATTCCTTTTCGATCAACTCTTGGTAAAATGGAGCATTGTGTCCATCACAAAGCAAAGAGCTCAATATCTTCCATTTGAAGAGTTCGTACTGTTTGCTTTCATCCAAAGCATTACCCAAGTTCCAAGTGATTGAGGCTTTGTACTGTTCTTCTACTGGCTTTCCAGACATTGAGTCCACTGGACCTGGAAGAGTTACTTCAGTAGCAGGGTTAGATCCCTTTGGATCGTTGAAAATGGAAAACTTGACGTCTTCAGTCTTTGGACGGGTTCCAAACCCTTTGAAGTATTCGTTCATACGTTGTAAATGGTTTACTAACGGCAATGTTCCGTAAGTGAATGTTCTAGCGTTTGAAGGATGGTAGTTCTTGTTATGGAAATCAACCAAATCTTCATAGTGCAAGTCCGGAATTTTTGCTGGATCTCCACCAGAATTGTTTAAGGATGGATATATAGACTCCAAGTACCTGATATAAAAGTAATAGGAAGAGTTCGAGTTTTGGCCCTTCATTTCGTTGTAGACCACACCTTTCAATTCCAATTTACTTTTTGGGTCTTCTACATCCTCGTTTTCTAATCTCCAGCCCTCCTGGATGAAGTCGTTGTATGTCAACAAAGGCTCAAGCACAGAAGAGAGGTATACATCCATCAAATTCTCGAAGTCTTTTGCATTTGTAGTAGCAAAAGGGTAGAATGTGAAGTCGTGGCCAGTCATGGCGTTCATGAAGTTGCTCAACGAACGGTTGGTCATCTTGAAGAACGGATCTCTTACTGGGTACTTGTACGAACCACAGAGCGTGGTGTGTTCCAAGATATGAGGAACTCCGGTAGCGTCTGGTGGGTTCGTTTTGAATGCAATCAGGAACACATTATTACTATCTGATGGCGAGTCCAAATGGAGATGTTTGGCTCCACTAGTTTGATGTTTCAAGCTGACAGCGACGAGCGAGAACTCCGGAATAGGCTTGACATCTTCTATCACGAAGCCGTGGACGTTGAGTCCAATAGGATACTTGCTAAGAGTCAGAGCTTGAGAAGCACTGGTTGCAAGTAATCTAGAGGTAAGGGCAGCGGATCTGGACTTTCTTCCAAGGAAAATGCGATTTGACCTCAACATGGTGAACTTTAGCGGTTCTAGAGTGATTCCAGCGATTCACGGAGCAACTTCTACTGTACCTAATAGTTCTACAACCTAAAGTTAAGGAAGAACACCTTACAACACGGAATTTAACGCCATTAAAAGCAGCCAAAAAGTTAGTCGCAGTGACGCTGTTGAGTGCTGGAGAGAAAAAAAGAAGGCTACAGAGTAGTGCGTACTGCGGCGTGGGTTTCTTGGTCTTCTCTTTATGTGAGTGAGCCTTTTTTGGTGGTGGTGTTTCGTGGTGTCGTAGGAAGATTAAACTTGACGTGATGAGACGGATGATGAAGGTTGATATGTACAAGGTATGACGTAGGAAGAAAGGTGTGATCATGGGAGGCTGCAAATGAAGTTTGAGAGGTAACACGATTCTTTGAGTTGATATAAACGTCGACGCAGCGAATATGAATACATACATCAGAAAGAAGTTACCATCTACATATTGTAGTTAGAATCAATAATTGGTAATGCTGCGGCACGGGTCTACTTGAACATTGAAGTTCTGATGGGGAAGCACAGAAGGGTTCGAAAGGTAATGTAAGAGGACATTTCAGAGTCATTGGATAAGGATTTGGATTTATCTACAATAACAATGTAACTAGATGAAATTTTCGAGCTTGTTCCCTTAATTGGGCTTACTCTTCCATTGTAGCTAGCAATATAAGGAAGAACGATCATCGCATAGTGAACTTGCCGCAAAACGTCATCTTCCACGTGACCTCCTTTTTCGGCCCGGTTTTCAGAAATTTATAAAATCAACTTTTCAGATCCAAACGAAGAGACCATATTTGCAGCTGTTTACCTCTATTGCACCACTTAAAGGACTATAAAAGACATGAGTGACGTCCAAGAACAGAAAGTGATAGCCCACCAACCTGTGCATCACTCTAAACAGAAAAATGACGCCGAAAAGGTGTCTGCTCTAGGTGGTTTTATTGCTGGAGGAATTGCAGCTTGCGGTGCTGTGACGTTTACAAACCCCATTGAATTGATTAAAACCAGAATGCAGTTGCAGGGAGAGTTGGCAAAGACGGCCAGCGATGCAGTGAAGTTGTACAAGAACCCTTTTCAGGCATTTGTCGTTATTTATAGAAATGAGGGTATTCGTGGACTCCAACAAGGCCTTTTCTGCGGTTATTACTATCAAATAGGATTAAACGGATGTAGAATTGGATTGTATGAACCAAGTAGATACTATATTACGAAGTACTTGTCACCTCTGACATTTACCGAAGGAGCCAAAACTCCCCAGAATTTACCTATCAATGTTTTTGCTGGTTTTATATCTGGTGCCGCAGGTGCCGTTTTGGCATCACCATTCTTCTTGATCAAGACAAGAATGCAATCATATTCCAAGGCAACTAACTCCGAGGCTGCACACCATGTGGGACAGCAAACATACTACCGTAGTGCTTGGGATGGTATTGCCAAGATCTATAAAGCTGAAGGTGTGAAGGGTTTATACAGAGGAGTTGATGCTGCGGTTCTTCGTACTGGTGCTGGGTCTGCTGCCCAGCTTCCAGTGTATAACTTGACGAAGAACTTTCTCTTGAAACACAACTACGTAGAAGATCATTCATTAGGACTTCATTTCATATCGTCCTCCATGGCAGGTCTCGGTGTTGCAATTGTGATGAGTCCCTGGGATGTCATTTTGACCAGAGTTTACAACCAAAAGGGTAACTTGTACAAGGGTCCTATTGATTGTTTCCAGAAGACCATCAGGTACGAAGGTTTTCTGGCGTTGTACAAGGGATTCTGGGCCCAATTGTTCAGAATCGGGCCTCATTCGATCTTGACATTGATGTTCATGGAACGTTGTATGAAAGTTATGGTTAAGATTGAGCATAGGCTCGGAGCATGATTAGGGATAGTTGTAATTCGTGTACATTATAGAGGGGTGTGCCATGTCACTGCATTTATGTTCATTAAGGCATTGTTATTTATTAGAATTGGGATTATACTAGAATTAGGATAGAGTTTATGCTTATAGAAATTCCACACATTTATTACCGACTTGAAGCTGACCCTATTCGTTGTAGATGGTCATGGAAATTGTCTAATAGGATAAGTATATTGATTTTTATATTATATGGGGAGTTGAAGAGAGGTATGTTATTTTCTAGAGAATACACTTACGCACTGGATGTCCTGAAACCTTATACTCTGACCATATGATATTTACTGAATGAGATCGTTAAGGTATTATTATGTGAAGAAAGGTTAATTCGCGATTATCATTAAAAGCTGATTGTGGTTATTTTGGGGTTCTTTCATTGAGAGTTTATATTTATGGTTTGATTCCTTCTTTGGGAGTCGTCTATATTTATGGATTTGAAAGTTCTAATGGGCTCTTCCGGTACAACTAAAGCATACTTTCTGAATCAAGTACTGATAGCTATATTTGGCCAGATCGGTGCTTGGGGACGTATCTATGTCCTTGTCCCAGAACGTAATAATTTCAGATTATGTTCGAGACGAGAGAGTAATTCTACTGGAGTCTGGGGTAAGAAAACCCACAGAGCGTACATTCCGTAGTCCCAGACCAAAAACCTCTGACGATAGGAAGAAGAAGCCAAAGTTTCTGACATTATCAATACTTCCCCTTCTTTACCTATCCAGCAGCAGAAGTTAAGTTATGACTTCCATACAATTAAATACCAGATAAATACACTGTCTACAAATATTTAAACCCAATTTATGCAACATTAGTGCAAATTCCAATATAAATTCACTTCTTTCTCTGTTATACGATTTTTTCTCAGATAAAGACTTATACCACACCTGTACAAGTTTCTCTTCGGTTCATATGGTACCGACAGAAATACCATTATACTTTTCTCCAAATTCCCGACACACATATAACACCTCCAACATACTAGAACAGTTTAAACTCTAACCACTCACATTAGCCCCATACCATCCACATATTTACTGTACATCCCTACCGCACCATCAAAATACATCCATACCGCAACATTACAACCAGTACAACCACCATATCCCCTCCTGCACACGCCAGTGGCAAACGAATTTCTCTTTTCGCTTTTCGTTTTCAATTTTCTTTTTTCTCACGGCTCACCTTTTCGCTGGTGGTAACAACAACCAGTAGAGGAACAATCAACCCACACAAAGGCGTGCTTGTAGCCGGAAAAGCGAGTGTTAGGTTTGAAAATCGAGCTCTAGGCGATCTGTAGGCTCGAACACAACAGCAACGGCTCCAATCGAGCAAAGACTCATCAAGATACTTATACAGTCTGATTTGTGCTGTCGCATAGTTAAGCGCTTTGCTAGTTAAATTAGTGCCAGTAGTAAGCAGTGGCAGTAAAAAGACCCTAGTGGAATCGGGTATTATTCACCAAAATTCGGTAGTAACAGTACCGAAGAACACGGTAGAAGCCTGGTTGGAAGCTATTAGCACACTTGGTCGACTCCGACAAGAAGGAAACAGTTTCAGAATCCTCGTATTCATAGCCAGACATCTCCGAGCTAGTTACAGGTAGTCATTAGTAAGAAGGGATCGCATAGTTGTTTACCAAGAAATCGGGAACTACAAGAGTATTTGAGGAAGAAATATCGGTAGTATTGATTGTATTGAGAGTACTAGCAGTGTCAGAAGTTAGATCAGTAACCGTATTGATCGATATCATCCCTTAGCGCTTAATCTGCTATTAGTAAGAGAGAAGTGAAAGGAGGTAGCCATTACTAGGAAAGAGATTACAATAAGTTTTTGATATTACAGGGTTTTATCACCAAAGTGGTATAATTAGGAACATTCATAGACGATAACTCAGTAACCCATCGTTCACTCATTCTACAAGCCATCAAAAAGACGGAACGGCATCATCACACAACCATCATCGCATTACCATCATACACACTCAACTACTTTTATCATACATAAAACACTCGTCTAATGCGTGATTCTAACTACAAATCCATCTCCACCAACAAGGCGGCAGTAACTATCACAACGTCGCTTTACGACAGAAGAGCGCTCGATGTCACATCGGATAAACCCCTCGTGAATTCGCTTAACTATTTGACGTACCTAGTATCATCACTGGCAAAAGTAAGAGAAACTCTTTCTATTGATGGTGGAATAGAACGCTTGATAGAAATACTCCACGAGTGTCACAATTCAACCTTCAACGTCACAGACAACATCTTCAATAGTGAGAAAAAGCTATTAACAGCCTGGAAATGGACATTGGCTTTCCAGTGCTTGGTATTAGTAGGAACAAGAGGTACAGAGAAAATCCGCCAGAAGGTGGTGAAGGCTGGTATTTTGCCCATCATAGCCACAGTATTGGACAACTACCTCTCTCTTCATGAGAGAACTTTTATCCATGCCAATCTGAGGCAACAGCAACAACAGCAGCAGCAGCATCAAAGTTTTCAGTCACTGAACCAAGGTTTACAAACCCACCTGAACCAAAACCAGCCATCCATGCTGCAGCAATTTACTGGTCAGTTTCAAGAAAGGAACGAACCGCTCACTGCCTCGGAACCGCAGCTACCGAGCCAGAGTAGAGGTCCACTACAGAACTTGAACAGCGAGGAAATACCAAATGAAATAGGTGGTAGAACCACTGGAGGAACCACTCAAACAAACCTCGGGGGTATGGGACCAAATCAAAACATCATGGGTGGTGATACAGTTAATCCTGATAATATCATCAATGGTGCTGGAAATTTAGGAACGACGATGGGGAATACTGCCGAATTTGTGAATGCTGTACGCACAGCGCAGACTAATACCAACTTTCCATTTATTCAAACAACGGCTCCAGCCTTCGACTATAACTCACTCCAGATTCCAATTCAAATGGCAACGGCCGCCATAGAAGCAACATCCATTTCCAACACACATACTTACCCGTCTTACTTCAACAATAGTCACACAAACAGTTTGACCAGTGACGACTACGATAGTTTGACCGTAGACCAGTTACTCAAATTAATAAGGCTTAACAACTTCGTTCCAAATTATGAAAACAGCAGCAACCAAGGCTTTACTGCGGGATCAACAGGTCAGAATACTCATCAAGGATTTACGAGTGTCAATACGACTAACCACAGTTTCAATAGCCACAACAGTTCTAGTCAAGGGCAAAGTAACAATGCTAACATTAACAACGGTATCTCTTATGCTGTAAACCCCAACGCCAAGAATAACACTATAAATAATGATATTCGTCGTCGCTATATTATTGTGAACATAATTAAGAAATTACGTGACGAAAAGCGAACTGAAATCCTTGATGATCGCTTCTTTAATGACTGTGACTACGACATGGACAATAATCTCCAGTTCCTTCTGGACCTCTATCTTCAGGATTTTGAAACCAACCGCAGCATGATTAGTGCAAAAATTGCTGTTCGTAACTTCACTGAAACTGGTGTGGTTATACCAAGGGATGATGATATAGTATGGTCGTTACAGCTTTTGGCATATATATCCAAGTATCCATATTTGAAAGATGTTTTACAGAATACTCACTTAGTTATAGACATGAGTATTCGTGATAAACAGTTAAAACTCTATTTGGAAAAGCAGATGAAGTTAAAACTCAAGAAGAGTCTTGCAATTAAGCTCCGCCCCACTATCACGCCTAAGTCTAGAACCACAAAGACAACATACTTGGAACGTTTCAACCCATCGGCTTCCAACTCCCCTCAGATGCTTAACGACATCAATACCATCCACGATGACAATTTCATTCTAGATGAGGATAAATTTGAATTGTGTAATAAACCTGAGGAATCTGGACTCACAGAGGCAGCCGAGATCGAGGACGAAGACGAAAGCGAAGAAGGGGATGACGATGATGACGAAAGCGAAGAAGGTGAAGATTCTGACAAGAACGCCAACGACTTGTCCAATTCCAATGACAACTTAGAGCATGACGCTGGATTAACATACTTGGCAAATGATGCCATCAATAGCTCCAATTACTTGGGCAAGTTGTATGATTCTATTGTGGATTGTGAATCGATAGTGAACGATCTCGAGAGGGAAATAGCTTTGTTCCAAATCAACGAGAAGATGAACAAATTTATCGAAATCGAGAGCAAGAAGTTGGTGAACACCATCATATCCAAGAGAAAAGAAACAGCAGAGTTTTTAACAAAAAAATGGAGTTATGATGATTATGAACATTTCGACATAGACGAGAGCAATGATGATCAGGATGACTCCTTGATTGAGTATAAGAAGGTCAACTTGTTCCCCATTGTGGAGAAATTTACCTTTTTAGCGGGGACTGATATGTATTACTGGTCTGGTGTTATAATGCGTAATTCTTGCAGAAGAAACGAGTTGAGGGGAGGTGTAAGACAGTGTGGAAATTTGGAATGTGGAAGATGGGAGAAATTCCCACGGGAATTTCTGAAGTGTCGGAGATGTAAGAGAACTAAGTATTGCTCGAGAGAGTGTCAAATGAGAGCATGGCATTGCCACCGGAACTGGTGCATCCCAAGCTCTTCTAGCACTAACACCAGTAACGCCCCCTCTAGCCAAGCTCACCCAACTCAGGAAAGCGGAGCCGAGGGATCGACTGGTACTGTTTTAGGTTCACAGCTTGCCGGCAATGATCTCTTACAGGAACCAGACGAAGACCAGGAGAGTCAACAGGAACATGAACTGTCATAGTTACAAAATACCTCCGTATTAATTTAATTCGCCATATCCCTTTCAGCATATTTTTATTGGTTAAAAGAGTTTGTACATCATTATTTGGGTTTTGGGAAGGTTAACGGACGACAGGGTATTTTCATTTCGTTTCATAAATACGCATTCGTCAAAGATATATTATGGTATCAAGATTCTAAAGCCTCAACAATGGACATTTGCTTACTACTAGCTATGCTATTTATTTTATTGGATAAATGATAATTTGGATTTAGTTTCCATAAAGAAAGATATGCTTCATCAGAAGCGATCCGGTAGAGTGTCGCTTGCGACGTGGTGATGAGGCATTAGCTGACAACTGCTACGACGAAGCGCCTATAAATGTAGGTACTGTCGTTTAAATTGTTATCCATTAAGTTGTCTTTCTTCGAACAGGTTTGAATTGTCGCAATTTTGTCATTTTTGATCCACGACAGTCATATATATTCAACTGCCAGCTAGCTTCATGATACTTTCGGACCCAGGGGAATGTTTCATCCTTCGGATCTCAAGTCAGTTCCGATCTCCAAGATTGTGATCTCCGAGGAGAGTTGAGACTGTTTCGAAAGACGATAGGGACTAATCAGTTGTTGTTCTTTATTTGTGCATCGTACATATACATATACGTTTATGGTGTGATCAAAGAACTTAGATTGAAGCTGGATGTCTAGCCAAGAGTTTACGAAAACCTTAAGCAGAGACCAGAACCAGCAGAACCATCTAATTGCAATTCGAAAATCTAACAGGACTTAATACGAAGAGAATACGAACCACTACAAAAGGATCGGTACTTACGAGCCGCTGGGCATTATTTTTAGGCGCTTTTAATAGTTGAAGAAATATCAATAACTGGTCACTTGTAATTACCACAATTTTGCCTTTACCATCCTGTAAATAAGCTTTTGTTCGATTGCAATAACTGAATCAGTAGTAGCAGTAGCAGGGCTAATTATTGTAGTTGGCTCTCTTTGTTTTGTGAACAAAATATCCTTCCAGGCTTTAATCCTCTTAGTTAATAAAATAAGAGGAACTTGATAATTTTGCATAGATTATGAACTATATATTTTCAATGTTGAGCAAGACCATTAGCAATAATATTCTCAAATGTGTAAGAATTTGTGGCATAATAAACCTAAAGGCTGTCATAATACAGAGATCGCAAAATAAACGCCGCACAGATCTAATGTTTGGAAAATGCACATAGGAAGCGACTGTTTCTTATGTAGACTACCCCTACATGCTAGTGCAAGGTGTCACATGAGGTCCTACTCCTCCTCGACAGGTAAGCAGCACAGTGCTGTTATTATTTTGCAGTCGCCATGCGCTACTCTCAAGCTGTAAATACTTCACTAGAGACCGGACAAAATAAATTACTTAAAAAATAAGCGGAGAAAGTTTAATTTAATAGGCTCAAGATCGCTAGCCGACTACACAGATTAAAAACAGATCCTTTTGCTTCAGTGAATAATTATTCATTCATGGGGTAAGATAATTTTGACAAGTTGTGTGCGCCAAAAAAATATCCGTCCTTCTAGTGGTGGCTAACTAATAAGGGTGACTTGCATTATATGCCGTACAAAGATAAAGTGCTGACATTATTATCAACTTCTCCTCAACAACGAGGATTATTTACATAGAGACAGTACGGATCACATAAATTTATAAGACTGTTTTAAGAAGAGCGTGCCAGTGCTCCAAATTATTTTGCCTTTAACATGGTGAGGTGTTCTCAGAGTGAAAACTCATTGTGATCGAAACGTTCAGGGGCTTGAAGTGCGAAAGTGCGATCCTTGGAAAGGTCAATTATTATCTACCATACCAGTATCAATGTGTTCGTATTCGTCGCCTTCAAATAGAAGCCAACCCCTAAGAACCCCTTTTCTGAAGAAGCATGGAAGAAGGTAGAAGAATTGTAAATCGCCGTTCAAGAATTTGGGTATCACTGGACCTCTTTCATACATAACAGTTAACCTTTAAGGTTTGAGATGTACTGGTTTCCAGAAAGCGCACACGTGAGCTTACTTTAAGGCCCATACATACTCATCCTAATGTAGTTGTGTTGTTCCTATATAGGGGGTTGCATGTTATTTTCCAGATTCCCCTCTGAATTGGATGTTGATATTTTTTATTGCTTACACACTGCTCCACACTTCGTCTGTGTTTCTAACCTGTTTTTGCAGGCTGTCAATTGTTCACCGCTCCATTGTGTGTTTTCTTTTGACGCTTTGATCCCATTGTTTCCAGTAAGCGCAGCACAGTCAATCTCCCCGCCGATGACTTCTTTTGCCCGATGTGTTATTTGCTAGCAGATAGCCATGTCCCTATGCATTCGTAGATTTTTAGGTATATTTTCTTTCAATGCCGGTATTTCGTATAGGAGAGTCAAAAGGCGGTAATATACATGCGCTTACCTCGCATTGCACTATCAAGTCTCTTGAGGCTTATACCAATAAGCTCCTAATTACGGTACAGGTGTTGAGAACGGCCCGTTATAAAACTTTAATTAATTAGTGCATCTTATCTAAGAAGCTGATGAGCACCGCTGAATAATAGTTCTGCAGCAGCTACGCTCCGTTTCGGGGATCTCGTATTCGTAAAGACTCTCTTCTCGGAGTCCCCACACACGGGGCACCGCACCAGCATAAGCTCTCATTAGGCTACCGCTGTTAAGGGATCTACACATTCACTGGACTACTGCTACTACTTGCGAATTGAGCAATGAAGAAATTAGGGTTATCGATCCAAGGTATAGTTCTATGTATTAAAGAGATACATATAGTAGATTGTTGATAATAGCAGTACCATCACCCAAAGAGCCCACGGAATTGCGCTTGAATACTTCGATTCAAGAAATCCGGGCTCTCGTTAAGGGAGGCGAAAAGATGTTATTTCGTAGTCGCTAAAGTCATAACATTTTCGACTGAAACTTCATTCAAGAATTTGACCAGATGTTCCTTGAAGAGATAACTATGGAGATAATTATAGCCATGTAGGCCACTAGCAAATGAGTTAATGGATTGGTACCCCATTTGAAGGGAGTGCTGTGGGTAAAGGCTCTTTCTCTTTCTTTTAAGCATTGTTTATAGTTGTGACCTAACTCAATTCCAGCTTAGTAGCGTCCTATATTGAAGACTTATCTATAACTGATTTCGACCTTAGGGTAGTCGTTGATATGATAGGAGCAATCATGCTAAGCTAATTGCATCTTCTTGGAACTCTTGTAAATGATTAAGATTCGAAATCAGGTATCTTGTGAGGTCTGATGACTATGGCTTCGCCTTGATGTCGATTCCAGTATGATCTTTTCCAGAGTATATGATCATAGTTTGTATTAAGAGGTTGGAGATTAGACCAATTGAACTGATTGAAAGAACTTTACTCTCTGCGATTTCTTACCATTACCCTTTGAAATGGTTACTTTGGTGTCGACACATGATAATAGTCTATATCTTTGTTGCAGTAGGAAACCCTGAAATTAGTTTATTTCTATTAAGGGAAACTATTACAAAGACATTGGACTTGTTGCAGATGCTTAAGTTAGTAAGATCCAAGTTAAACATATAGGGACAACCACATATTGCAATTCCATCAATCGAGGGCCAAAGTATCTTAGTTCTTGACGACTGTCCTTATATATATCTTACCTTACCTAAAGTGATGCTTTGCCACCTCTCATATAGTAGTGTAAAATACTTTTCAGAAATAGAGGAATTGCCCAAACCACTTGAAAATCATGGTTGATATTTTTCTACTTTTTAGTGACCAAATGAAGTTATCCGTGGTACCATACCGCTCCACTAAATCCATTGAAGAAGACAGACTGTCTCCAATCAAGATGAACGACAAGGCAATAATAGTACGAAAGGACCACATTAAAGTCTGTTTTTAGAAAGATGTACCCAAACTAAAAGGATGATATTTTTCCATCTTGAAGAATCTTAGAATCTCCCTTATATCGACTTAACAGCAGCTTCCCTATGCTTTCGGGTGAGTCTAATACATTTCATTGATACTAAAATAGTACGAGAATGCTGGTCTCCAAGTGATGTTGGCATATACTAGAGCTTAAATTGATTTAATAAATTTAGTCAGGCAATATTATTATGTCGAAGACTTCTTTAGGAGACTCAGAATCAGAGTTCTCAGAGGTTAAAAATCGGTCATTTACGGATTTTATTTTTGCCTTGGAGTGCTTGAGAACCCTTGACTCTATTATCTCTCGTGCCATCTACGAGGAGTTCAATAATTATCGTCAATTTGCAACTCTATCCGTCTTTTTATATACCAAAAATACTGCAAAAAAATTCATATATTTTACCGATCGGAGCATACTAAAGAAACTCTAAATATAATGCAATATTATAAACGAATATGTAAATAATATATGCAGTATGATGGCATACGAAGTTTTATGCTCCTGCAACTAATTAACCCGCTTTGGGAATTAGATCTAAAGTAGGATATTAGATCTTATTTTCTATATATGATTGGACTAACAATATGAGCATCATAATATTGAATTGTTAGTCAAGAGTCTGATTAGAAATAATGCTAGTTAAATAGAAGATCAAATTCGGATTTACGTATGAGAATGCCTCTAGTGCAGATAAAAAAGATAAGAATAGCTAACCGAAACGAGAGTTCGATGCAGAGCACGGTATACCCGCCCTTGCAATTTGCTCTAAACGAGAATAGGCTTACATAGAGTGACCCTATTTGATATTTATGTGGTACTGCAAGCATTTTGTAACAGTCCAATAGGAGATCTCCAAGCATGATGCGTTAATATAGGTGTGGAATATTTTGTTTTTATTGATAGAAGAAATATTTTTTGAGGTGCAAGGAATTATTTTTTTGGAGATCTTAGCAGAGCAGTCCTATAATTATTTTTAACATTTAAACTCTGGAGAGTAATACAAGTATTATGATCAGTCTCTAACGAACCAGCTATGTAGATCGTGAAAGCCTCACAATAATTGGCGAGACCACAAAATATACAGGTAACCCTTTTGAGCATACAAACGCCAAGACACGATGTATCTTTTGTTCGCTATGAGGATAAGGACAGCAAATCGCATAGTAAATGATAATCGGACGTTTGTGATACATATTTGACACTAAAGCCGCCGCCCGATGTCAGGTGTTCCACATATCTACCAATTCATCTACTCCTGATTTTGTATGTAATAATCGTCAGTTTAGGCACGAAGTGGTAAATGAATGTTACAGATGACTATAAACCCGTAATACAGAGAGTGTTCACCCCCAGCTTGAATATGTGTACCACTCTCGTAACTTAGCCTAAACCAACCATGCTCGAAGAGTAAGTTCAAAAAATTTTGCAATATTTTTTTTGTATTTTCGTGCGACAGTTTTTGAACTTTTTGCAGCTTGCAGGCACTATGACATAATAAAACCAAGCGCCGTGCTAAGATGTTTTACATTATGTAGAATGATGTAAAGACTTCTTCAATCCGTATAGAAGATACCAAAATCCTGGTAATAATACAGTGGGAGTACCTTGTCCATGGTCAATTGCTGAGTCTCGTCACATCAATGGTAGTTATTGCGCCACTCAATGGCTCAACAAAGAATCACCTCGGCCAAACTACTCTGCAATTTGAGATATTAGTTACCTTTCATTGATAATTCAGGCTAAATGTGACCGATAGGAATCCCGCTCAATTGTCATGGGGATATTAATGCACATTCAAGCGGATACACTATCCTGGGGGTACTAGCTCGTAAGTGGCCAAGTAAAAGCAGCTCGACTACGTTTTGAATATTATTTACGAAGCAGCTTTAGTTTAGCTACTTGATACGATCAGTTTATCTTTCTCAGAAGCTAATATAATCCTATGCAATAAGAACAATCAAAGCTTAATGATGTAGCATTAATTATTTTTTTGCATTCACTAGTATCAAGAATCGTCGTAGGGCTCCGAAGAACTCCTCATTTAATTTGAACTTGGTCGATATTGCCATTGTAGCCATTACTATTTATAACTATTCTTGGCATGGGTCCCCATAATCCACTTATAAGGACCTATGTCCTACCCCATTTCCCTATAGTTGCATTCCTTGCAATCACCATACCCACGTAACTTGAGAGAATGCAAAATGTTGACCAATTTGCTACTTCTCATTCTAATAGTAATTGGGCAAGCGCAGGCGCTTACTGTTCCCTTTACGAATACCTGGACCCGTTCAACCTCGTCCGTGGGAACTTTGACTAAATGCTTCGACGGACGATGTGTCACTCCCATCCACCTCTACGTCCCAATTCCCACCGAGACCGTTACCCTGACTTGGTCCAGCGACTACGACACGACAACCACCCGTGCCGCAGATCCTGGAAAAACCGCGACTGTTTTGGTTTTAAAACCAATTCCTACTGTTACTTATACCACTACATGGGCTTCTTTGCATGAAAGCAGCTATCTAGTCGAAGCCAAGGTTGGAAAGACCGCTACCCTCGTGCTCCAAAAGGTAATTCCCACTGAGACCGTAATTTCGACCTGGAACAAAAACCATGAACTGACTACTACCATAGCCGCCGTTCCTGGCGGTACTGCTACTGCAGTGGTAAATAGAGTAATTCCCACGGAAACTACATCCATCACCTGGGAACTTCCCTACGCCAGCAGCCAAACAATCTATGCAACACCAGGTGGAACCGCTACTGTGGTGTACCAAGAAACCATCCCCACAGTCACGTCGACCGAGACTTGGAGAAAGAGCTCTAGCAGCAGTTATATCATCGACGGTATCCCTGGCGGATTTGCAACCCTTGTGCTACAACAAGCTGCTCCAAGACAAACGTTTAATTGGCCAGAAAACTTCGACAAGGTAGAGACCTATAGTATTGTTAAAGAAGATGAAAAGAAAGAAATTAACAAGAAAGAAGATGACAAGAAAGAAATTAACAAGAAAGAAGTTGACAAGAAAGAAATTAACAAGCGTGAGCAAGACGTACTTCCTAGAACTACGGTTTGTGGCTCTAAGTCCACTCAAGTTGATCCTATCACGGTAACGAGCACATATGGAGGCAAGCGGACTGTATGGGTTACACTTCCAGTGACTTATCCCACTTGTGCTCCTCCTGTGACGTCTACAGTGTGTGGAACGAACCCTCAACAGTACTTTGTCTCTTCGACCACTACTGTAGTAGGCGGGTATACAACTGTCATTGTGACATTACCAAGCAATAATGCACAATGTATCCCACTCCCTAGCACTACGGTTTGTGGCTCTAAGTCCACTCAAGTTGATCCTATCACGGTAACGAGCACACATGGAGGCAAGCGGACTGTATGGGTTACACTTCCAGTGACTTATCCAACTTGTGTTCCACCCGTTATTACTAGTCTGTGTGGAGATGATCCAGCACAAGCTACACCTATTTCAAACACGGTGACTGGTGAAGGTGGATACAAAACTATCAGTGTTATAGTTCCAGTGACGTACCCTACTTGTCAGCCCCCAGTGTTTAGTACTGTTTGTGGAAGTGATAAGAAGCAGAACTTCCCTTCTACGACGTCGACGGTGATCGATGGTATAACTACATTCACTGTGACATTACCGAAGTCTTATCCAACATGTATTCCACTTCCTACCATCACTGTGTGTGGAAAGGATGCTTTGCAGACAGATCCTTTGACTAGTACCACTGTCAAGGATTACAAGAGCACAGTTGTTGTGACATTACCTAAGACTGCAGCCACATGTCAGCCACCAGTGTTTACCACTGTTTGTGGAAGTGATAAGAAGCAGAGGTTCCCTTCAACGACGTCGACGGTGATCGATGGTATAACTACATTCACTGTGACATTACCGAAATCTTATCCAACATGTATTCCACTTCCTACCATAACTGTGTGTGGAAAGGATCCTTCACAGACAGATCCTTTGACTAGTACCACTGTCAAGGATCACAAGAGCACAGTTGTTGTGACATTACCTAAGACTGCAGCCACATGTCAACCACCTGTTACTATTACTGTTTGTGGAAGTGATGCAAAACAATTTTTCCCTTCAACGACGTCTACGGTGATCGATGGTATAACTGCATTCACTGTGACATTACCGAAGTCTTATCCAACATGTATTCCACTTCCTACCATCACTGTGTGTGGAAAGGATGCTTTGCAGACAGATCCTTTGACTAGTACCACTGTCAAGGATCACAAGAGCACAGTTGTTGTGACATTACCTAAGACTGCAGCCACATGTCAACCACCTGTTACTACTACTGTTTGTGGAAGTGATAAGAAGCAGAACTTCCCTTCTACGACGTCGACGGTGATCGACGGTATTACTACATTTACTGTGACATTACCGAAATCCTATCCAACATGTATTCCACTTCCTACCATAACTGTGTGTGGAAAGGATGCTTTGCAGACAGATCCTTTGACTAGTACCACTGTCAAGGATCACAAGAGCACAGTTGTTGTGACATTACCTAAGACTGCAGCCACATGTCAACCACCTGTTACTATTACTGTTTGTGGAAGTGATGCAAAACAATTTTTCCCTTCAACGACGTCTACGGTGATCGATGGTATAACTGCATTCACTGTGACATTACCGAAGTCTTATCCAACATGTATTCCACTTCCTACCATCACTGTGTGTGGAAAGGATGCTTTGCAGACAGATCCTTTGACTAGTACCACTGTCAAGGATCACAAGAGCACAGTTGTTGTGACATTACCTAAGACTGCAGCCACATGTCAACCACCTGTTACTACTACTGTTTGTGGAAGTGATAAGAAGCAGAACTTCCCTTCTACGACGTCGACGGTGATCGACGGTATTACTACATTTACTGTGACATTACCGAAGTTTTATCCAACATGTATTCCAATTCCTAGCACTACGGTCTGCGGCACTAAAAGTACCCAAGTAGATCCTATAACGGCAACGAGCACACACGGAGGCAAGCGGACTGTATGGGTTACACTTCCAGTGACTTATCCAACTTGTGTTCCACCCGTTATTACTAGTCTGTGTGGAGATGATCCAGCACAAGCTACACCTATTTCAAACACGGTGATTGGTGAAGGAGGATACACAACTATTAGTGTTATAGTTCCAGTGTCGTATCCTACTTGTGTTGCACCTGTTATTATTAGTCTGTGTGGAGATGATCCAGCACAAGCTACACCTATTTCAAACACGGTGACTGGTGAAGGTGGATACACAACTATCAGTGTTATAGTTCCAGTGACGTATCCTACTTGTGTTGCACCTGTTATTATTAGTCTGTGTGGAGATGATCCAGCACAAGCTACACCTATTTCAAACACGGTGATTGGTGAAGGCGGATACACAACTATCAGTGTTATAGTTCCAGCGACTTATCCAACTTGTGTTGCACCTGTTATTACTAGTCTGTGTGGAGATGATCCAGCACAAGCTACACCTATTTCAAACACGGTGACTGGTGAAGGTGGATACACAACTATCAGTGTTATAGTTCCAGTGACGTATCCTACTTGTCAGCCCCCAGTGTTTAGTACTGTTTGTGGAAGTGATAAGAAGCAGAACTTCCCTTCTACGACGTCGACGGTGATCGATGGTATAACTACATTCACTGTGACATTACCGAAATCTTATCCAACATGTATTCCACTTCCTACCATAACTGTGTGTGGAAAGGATGCTTCGCAGACAGATCCTTTGACTAGTACCACTGTCAAGGATTACAAGAGCACAGTTGTTGTGACATTACCTAAGACTGCAGCCACATGTCAGCCACCTGTTACTACTACTGTTTGTGGAAGTGATAAGAAGCAGAGGTTCCCTTCAACGACGTCGACGGTGATCGATGGTATAACTACATTCACTGTGACATTACCGAAATCTTATCCAACATGTATTCCACTTCCTACCATAACTGTGTGTGGAAAGGATCCTTCACAGACAGATCCTTTGACTAGTACCACTGTCAAGGATCACAAGAGCACAGTTGTTGTGACATTACCTAAGACTGCAGCCACATGTCAGCCACCGGTGTTTACCACTGTTTGTGGTAGTGATGCAAAGCAGAAGTTCCCTTCAACGACGTCGACGGTGATCGATGGTATTACTACATTCACTGTGACATTACCGAAATCCTATCCAACATGTATTCCACTTCCTACCATAACTGTGTGTGGAAAGGATGCTTCGCAGACAGATCCTTTGACTAGTACCACTGTCAAGGATCACAAGAGCACAGTTGTTGTGACATTACCTAAGACTGCAGCCACATGTCAGCCACCGGTTACTACTACTATATGTGGTACTGATTATCGCCAAGAGCACACGAAAACTTCTAGCACGGTAGTAGAGAACAGACCTGGTGTGGTCGTGATTTTGCCAAAGACTAATCATAGATGCAAGCCTACCCCAACCCCTCCTCCATGTACAACCATAACTGTTTGTGGTCAAGACAGGCATCAGAGTATCCCAATTGTGGACTCTGATTGGAGAAACTATGAGCCAGGAAAGACATTGACTGTGAAGGTCACCATACCACAGATCGAATGCAGACATTTCGTGACTGTTACGAAGTGTGGTAATAGGGCGCATACGGTTACAAGTATTGATTATAAAGATAGAGCAGGTGCTACCCCCACTGTCTACGTGGAACTTCCTATTTGGCAATGTTTGTCTCGACCCGTTGTCTCTTCCTCTCTGGATTTGTCTTCTTCAGTATCCTCAGTTGACGTTTCCTCTTCCTCAGAATCCACTTGGTCTTCGTCAGATTCTACGTGGTCTTCGTCAGATTCCACTTGGTCTTCGTCAGATTCCACTTGGTCTATTGATTCTCCGTCCTCATCATTCGATTCGTCATCCGAAACACCGCTGTCATCAGAGGTTTCGTCTTCCTCATCAGAGAGTTCGTCTTCATCTGAAACATCACTGTCATCAGAGGTTTCGTCTTCATCAGAGGTTTCGTCTTCATCAGAGGTTTCGTCTTCATCAGAGGTTTCGTCTTCATCAGAGGTTTCGTCTTCATCAGAGGTTTCGTCTTCATCAGAGGTTTCGTCTTCATCAGAGGTTTCGTCTTCATCAGAGGTTTCGTCTTCATCAGAGGTTTCGTCTTCATCAGAGGTTTCGTCTTCATCAGAGATTTCGTCTTCATCAGAGATTTCGTCTTCATCTGAAGCACCACTGTCATCAGAGGTTTCGTCTTCCTCATCAGAGGTTTCATCTTCATCTGAAACACCACTGTCATCAGAGGTTTCGACTTCCTCATCAGAGAGTTCGTCTTCATCTGAATCATCACTGTCATCAGAGGTTTCGTCTTCATCAGAGGTTTCGTCTTCATCAGAGGTTTCGTCTTCATCAGAGGTTTCGTCTTCATCAGAGATTTCGTCTTCATCAGAGAGTTCGTCTTCATCTGAAGCACCGCTGTCATCAGAGGTTTCGTCTTCCTCATCAGAGAGTTCGTCTTCATCTGAAGCACCACTGTCATCAGAGGTTTCGTCTTCCTCATCAGAGAGTTCGTCTTCATCTGAAACACCACTGTCATCAGAGGTTTCGTCTTCCTCATCAGAGGTTTCGTCTTCCTCATCAGAGGTTTCGTCTTCATCAGAGGTTTCGTCTTCATCAGAGGTTTCGTCTTCCTCATCAGAGGTTTCGTCTTCCTCATCAGAGGTTTCGTCTTCCTCATCAGAGGTTTCATCTTCATCTGAAACACCACTGTCATCAGAGGTTTCGACTTCATCAGAGATTTCGTCTTCATCAGAAAGTTCGTCTTCATTAGAAAGTTCGTCTAAGTCAGAAGCATCTTCGTCATCAGAGGTTTCGTCTTCGTCGGAAAGTTCGTCCTTTATCTCATCATCTGTGAGTGTTTCGTTGATGTCCGAGTCTTCAGTAATAAGCTCTTTATCTTCCATGATCACCGTGTGCCGTAGAGATGGTTCAAATTGTGTAACTGTTTCGAGTTCTGAGATTTTATCATCATCGGATACGACTAGCTCAATTTCAGTCTTGCCTTCTAGTTTCTACTATGGCAACAGCTCGATAGTTAGCCTGACACTATCAAGTTTGGAAACTTCGTTAGCCTCCTCAATTTCATCTAATCCACCAATCACCATTTGTCAAAGAGACGGCTCCAATTGTGTCACCGTGTCTAGCTCTGAACAAGTTTCGTCAACTTCGTCGACTCCACCCATTACTATCTGTCTAAGGGATGGCTCCAATTGTGTAACTGTGTCTAGTTCAGAAGAAGCGTCTTCGCCCAGTGCATCGGCTACTTCTAGTACAATCATTTCGAGCATCTCACCTTCTATTATGTCAGGTGTAACTAGTGCATCAGAAGAAACGTCTTCGCTCAGTGCTTCGGCTACTTCTAGTACAACCATTTCGAGCATCTCACCTTCTATTATTTCAGGTGTAACTAGTGAATCAGAAGAAACGTCTTCGCTCAGTGCTTCGGCTACTTCTAGTACAACCATTTCGAGCATCTCACCTTCTATTATTTCAGTAACTAGTACAACTGCTATAAGTTCACCTTCAAATATTATAACTTCGAGCACTCTTTCGAGCACAGAGATAGCTACTTCGGCAATTACAAGCACATTATCGGTGCCAAGTTCCGCAGTTCCGATTTCTAGTATGCTGAGCTCAACAATTTTGACGCCAACTGGGGGCATCACTAATCAAAGTCCAACTAGTAATACAGTTCCGGAGCAGCAATCAATTTCGACAGCTACGGCGATAATCGGGACATTGTCAGAGAGGCCACCAACAATAGTGGTTACACAGGCAGTTAGCAATGGAACACCTGTATCTCTGACTGGACGTCAACTGGTTGCAGCAGCAGAATTCACAAGAAGCCCAACAGCCCTGACCGGCCGTCATCTGGTTGCTGCAGCAGAATTCACAAGAAGCCCAACAGCCCTGACTGGCCGTCATCTGATTGCTGCAGCAGAATTCACAAGAACCCCATCAACCCTGACTGGCCGTCATCTGATTGCGGCAGCAGAATTTACCAGAACTCATCCAGGACCAAATGCAGCCCCAACTCCAATTGTCACCATTCCAACTGCTGAAGGAAATGCACCACCACATTTATTGTCATCGCCTCTTTTGGCACTTGCGATGTTCCTACTTCACATGCTTGTTTAATTCATTTGACCACTAATTTGTCCTTCTTGATTCCAAATTGCTTCTGTTGAGTTCCTTCCGCTCCTGTAATTGCTGATGTATCTTTAGCGCTTATTTTAATTTTGTAATTCTACTTCGTTCTTTCGTCGTTTTGATAACGGTGTATTTATTCTTTTCTCGTCTTTACATACTTATGTTTTAAAATACATATGTTCATCTTTTTCGTAAGTAACACTAATACGAACGATGTAAGATCCGGAATGTGGGACTCTCGAATGTAAAACTGACTTTTGTAGAGAAGTACGGTCTAAAAACCAGAGTCTAACATTTCGTTTTGCATCTTTTTTTTTTCGCATTATGTTGATTTTGACGATTCTACGACACTAACAATTGGGCCTAGTTTCTCTCAACACAATGAACAAAGAACCTTATATAAGCGGGAAGGATTCGCAAGTGAAGATAAGCCGTCATTCAAACATAGTATCATGTCATTCTCTTTCTATTGCTTTGGGCAAAGTTGTAAGTTGCAAGTAGTGATATTTCTTCCCAATACCTGATTACATAATCCGACGGTCACGTGATACGATATCCCTTTTCACACCTCGATGATAACGTCTTGGTTGAGAAGAAGCAACTTTAAATTGGTTAAGAGTGGCTCAGATGGATCTTTGAACATATTTTCGCGTGCAAGTGTTCCAGGCAACTAGTTGCAATTTCGTCGAAAGACAATCTACTATTCTCGTAACCCACTTTGTTTCCCCACTCTTCCGTTCTCCCAATGTCAATGAGTCTCAAACATCAACACACCAGCACTGCACAGGTGCCTAAGCGCGGTGATGCGAAAAAATGGAAACGCGAGTTCACGTCTTTCGATTCAAGTAGTGAAGAGCAGTTGATCAAGAGAATGTATTTTCCATAGGGTGACGAGAGTAGGGTTTCTGTATTCTAGTTGGCCAGTCATGTCTAGAAGCTCACAGAATTATGATGATTCCAGCGAACAATTGGTTCCCGAAAATTTGATATTGCCGGACTACGTACCCTTTCAGAAAGTATTGACACGAGACTTTGAAAGTGTATGTGTATTCCAAAACTACGCCACTAAGAGCATTAAAGAACTCAAAGACCAGATAGTAGAAGAGACTAAGAAATACGTTGACTATATCATAGCGAGCCCACACATTCACTTCGAGGACTCGTTTTTTGCTGAAAGATTGGAGGCAATCGTGTCGCTTATTCGCAGCGAGGAGGAGATAAACCTCTACCAGTCTTCAATGATAGAAACCAAGCAGAACATAAAGGACCACATACTAAGGGACCAGCAACTAAATGTCGAGACTTTGGAAGAGTTGCAAGCAGTCAACCTTCCGAACTTTGCTGACCAAATAGCCTCGGAATATGATGAGTATCGGACGATGTTCTTTGATGAAAATCAATTCAGAAGGACTCTTCGCTCCAACAGTTCATATAGTTATATCAAGAGTGTATCCTATGTTGTCCATAACCCAGAGGATCCCATTCCAGAAGAGGAGGAAGATGACGAGGAGTTAAATGTTTCAGGAGGTAAGATTTCATTGAAGGACCCATTATCGTTGAACTATTTTGAAGACCCTGTGCTGTCAACTAAGTGCAAGCATACCTATGAGAAAGCTACTATCAATATGCATTTAGGTGCGGGCCACTCCGAGTGTCCTATTGATGGTTGTAGCCAAAAGTTATCAACAGCAGATCTCAAACCGGATATAATAATGCTCACAAGGGTAAGAGTGTTCAAATCAAGAGAAAAACAGTCCAGAAAGGAGAATGAGACTACCGAAAGAATCTTCTAAACGCAAGTCCCGGCGGAATAATGGAATAGGATTAAAGGGAGAATGTATCCTAGCTGAATCATGCAAGAAAAAACGACTATTTAGTGAAGTCACCAAGATTAGACAAAAAGGGGTTCAATGTGATAAAAAGGGTACTGGAACTGGCCAGAAAGAAGGTAGATCTGGTATCAGCACGTTGAAAGGCGAATGCAAGCGTCATTCAGCATCACCGGAGATAATAGTTCATATCATAGCCTCCTATCTCAAGCAAGTCTTGCTAAGTTGATTGCACATGCGGCAATAGAAACATCTCACAACCATTTGATTAGCGTATGAAGGGAAACTGTTTTGCTTCGCATTTCATGCCCTTGATACTCGATCATGGATTTGTGCAAGTTGATTGACGACATCTTCTCACATTCTACTGGATATGCCAAAACCAGAATGATAAATGTAGAAGTACTCTTTCTGTGCAGATTAAATGCACTATACATTATGCGGCATCTGGACTCGCAAGTTTGTGAATTCCACGGCAAACATACAGTATTTTCCAACCACATTTCGCACCCCCCATAACAAGAATTCGTTTACTATGGATTTAAGCTGGCGCCGAAGTCATACAAATTAAGGCGCATAGAGACTCTTGGAGTTTACATTTTC